>LOND01002892.1:50346-65190 GCA_014220965.1 Paragonimus kellicotti | reverse complement strand
AATTCAAATTTAGCCTGTGCGCGCCTGCTGGTTTCGATTGCACGTTACAATACGTGGTGTACAAAGTCGACCTTGAAAAAGGCCCAGACTTTTGGCTGTCGTCTGGTTTATCTTTCTCTTATCACCCCCAGATGGCCTCCGAAAAGGTATTCGGGACTCTCGAGATAGCAAAAAGAGCATTTCTCCGCATAGACAGACATGCCTTTCAAATGCTTTACGGGTTCTACTTAAGACCACCGCTGGAGTTGCTGATCAAGTTGCACGCCCACTTTTGAAGAAGGACCTATTTACCATCAAACCTATCCAGCGAGTAGCCACCGAAATGGTCGCAGGCTTGCAGCATTTCCCCTACGAGACTCGTCTTGAAGTTCTTGATCTCTGTCCACTTAAGTTTCGAAGATTCTGAGGTGGCTCCATCCTAACGCAGATTTTATTTAGTACGGGACTCACTCGGCAGTTCTTTGCCGTTGTAGCTGGTAACACTCGAAAGGGTCACGACGAGAAGCTCCATAAGCTTCGACCGCACACTTTCCTCAAGCAACAGTTATCAACCACTGGAAGGATCTTCCATTAGAGTTTGTCAGCTATCCTTATGGGGACCGTTTCAAAGTGTTATTGGATTTTCCCTCATTTAACACATTTGGCGATGCCCTCTCCATGGTCTGTTTAAACAGACACTTCGGACCAGCACTCTTCCGGAGGCATGGAAAGAGGCCATTGTCACACCTATTTTTAAGGCAGGCGATCGTCACTCCCCTGCTAGTTACCGGCCGATCAGCCTTACCAGCATCCCGTGCAAGGTAATGGAACGTCTTTTAAAACGCGCCATCCTTAGGCATTTCTTCGCAAATAACCTCTTCTCCTCTACCCAGCATGGCTTTCTTCCCGACCGGTCATGCATAACGAATATGCTAATCTTTATGGATAGCCTGACAGACGCCAAAGACAATGGCCATATCTCGGATGCTATCTTCTTCGACTTCGCCAAAGCTTTTGACCGTGTCCCACACGGTCCCCTTGTACATAAACTAGAGGCTTATGGCATCCAAGGTGAGGTTCTCCGCTGGATTGAATCCTTTCTTGGCAACAGGACTTTCAGAGTAAAAACCGGATCGGACCTTTCTTCTCCTTGTCCGATCTCCGCTGGAGTTCCTCAAGGATCCGTACTCGGTCCGTTATTGTTTTTAATATATATCAACGATCTTCCTGATCTTATTTCTAGCAACGCCCTCCTTTATGCTGACGACTTAAAAATCTGGAATGCTTGTGATCCCAGTGCATTACAGATTGACCTTGACCGTATTAAGTGCTGGTCAGATGACTGGAGTCTCCCTCTAAACGACAGCAAGTGTGCGCATATGTCGCTCGGAGGAGACTCTGGGAACCTATTCGTGATACATGGTACACAAAGTGTAACAGATATCGCGAAAGTAGACCTCAAAAAATCTAGGGATTTGGCTGTCGACCGGTTTATCTTTTTCTTATCACCATCAGATGGCCGCAAAAAGGGATTTAGGACTCTTGGGATGATAAAAAGAACCTTTCCCCGCATAGACAGGCATGCCTTTCAGTCGCTCTACGGGGTCTACATACGACCACTGCTTGAGTATGCTAATCAAGTCGTATACACCGGCTTGAAAAGGACATACTCACCATCGAACGTGTCCAGCGAGTAGCCACTAAAATGGTCACTGGCTTGCGGCATTTCTCCTACGAGTCTCGTCTTGAAATTCTTGATCTTTACCCACTTGAGTTTCGAAGACTCCGCGGTGACTTAATCCTTACACACTTTTTCTTAGCACAGGACTAGTGCAGCGATTCTTTACCCCAGTAGTCGATAACAGTCGGAGGGGTCACAACAAGAAGCTCCATAAGCTTCGACCCCGAACCTTCCTTAGGCAACAGTTCTACTCTTACAGGGTTATCAACCACTGGAACGACCTTCCATTAGAGGTTGTTAGCTGCTCTTCTAGGGACCGTTTCAAAGTGTTATTAGATTCTCATTTACTTAAAACAAAATGTTAAATTAGTATTTTGTTCTTTTCTATTAGAAAAAGTTTTTACTATGTTCTCGGTATTCTCTGTAACCCCCAAGAGCGGTGCTACACCCAGTTTTCAATGACTGCCTTTCAGGTCAACAGAAAACCGCTGATATCGAAACGGACAAACTGACTGGATCCGGGTGAATTGGGTCCCCAACCTCGAACCCGTGAACAAATCGCTGAAATCGCTGAAATCGCTTATGAGTATTTCACTGTGTTCTTTCAGAATAGTACTTTACTGTGTTCTCGGTATTCTCTGTAACCCCCAAGAGCGGTGCTACACCCTGTTTTCAATGACTGTCTTTCAGGTCAACAGAAAACCGCTGACATCGAAACGGACAAACTGACTGGATCCGGGTGAATTGGGCCCTCCAACCTCGAACCCGTGAACAAATCGCTGAAATCGCTGAAAACCAATTGAATTGTTCCCTACGTGTCCTTGAAATATGCCGCGTCCTCTGAAGCCGAAACGTGGTGTTGGGGTAGTTATCAGGTTTCTGTCATATTGTTCAGACGCGTCCAGCCTTAAAGAAAAAGAAGCCTGTTTCTGATGAAATTCCGTCCGATAGCGATGCAGTCTTATCGTAACTTGAGATTGGTTGTTTTTATGATCCTGTAGACAATCCGATTCACAAGAAGACGAATACGAACACGAAACAGCCCATGAAAAACACATACGGCTAGCAAGAAAGGCCATCCAGAAGGCCAAAGAGCAAAGTTGGCGGGTTTTAATCTTCGTATTGTTTTTCTAGTCGGCTCGGATGAGGAGGAATTACAGAATTTTTCACTTCGACTAAAGGAAGAAGCGCTGCTTGAAAAAGGCCGTCTGACAATTAATCTGGCTTCGAAGGTTATTCTCGACTTCCAGTTTAGATTTGTGTAGGTTTTGCCTCCTGACCCCCTGAAGATCGTTTGTTTAAAGGGGCACAGAAGGGCTGTATCATGTGTCTGTGTATCTGAAGACGGGAAGTATGCTTTCAGTGGTGGAAAAGACTCTTGTATTATAAAGTGTATGTCCTTTCTTGAATGATTATATTTTCGTATAGGGAACCTTGAAAATTTTCAGAAAATTGCTGTTTTTCGTGGAGGTAAACGCGGATCTTCGTATCCTTACCACACAGGACCAATCCTTTCGGTCAGCATTTCTAGTGACAGTAAATACTTGGTACGTTTGGCTGCAAGTTCAATACGTTTACGATTCCCGAGTGAATGCAATGTATTTCCTCAATATGAGTGTGCTCTTCAGACGCTTTCATCCATGATGTGGGATCCACGAGTCTTTGATTTGCTTAATGTATGGATAAAACCCTCTTTCCAATGTTCTATGTTCGTGTCTAGCCTCGACAGTACTCTGTGAATTACTACAGTGGAAAGAGGGCAGATTTGTCTTTTTATCGACCCACTTTGCGACCTGTAGTTGTAGTTCTTATACTGTCGTACTCCGATGTGGCTGTCAAGTTCCGTCGACCCATAGGTACGCCCAGCCAACTAGTGGGCCTGCGCGTGTACAAGTCGTCAATCCAGTCAACCTTGCATCACCTCGGGCAAAAAGGTCACCGTTCAGGTATGGTGTGGTTTAATGTGGAGTGTACAGTTACGCTAAGGACGGTAGCAAAAGGATGATCAGTCAGTTCGACAATCGGTTGGCAGGGGATTGTCTGTTTCACTCCACACGTCCTCGTAGTTTTGATATCAGACAGCAGCTTTTTCCAGAAAAAATGCTGAAAGATTGGTCGTATACAAAACATTTGTTTAACCCCTTGAACCACTTCGACGAGCTTTCTTCCACGATGTATAGACCTTTGTTATCCTCGCATTGCCGCGATTTCCCGTTTTTTCTACTCAACACGTATGGTATTGTGGCGGAAAGATGGGATAGTTTTAAAGAGTCAACTGTTTCCCTAACTCGGGCTCTGTTGTCTTCCGTTAAAAAAGAGGGTTAGAGAAGGTACCGTCAACCAATAAACATTTCGATCGCTCAACTGTCGACCCTGGCTACCGGCGTATTACTCAGCGCTGTAGTAGAACTATACTTGTCAGGAGATTTATACATCCTTTAATGCATATACTGCCCGTGACAGCAATCTGATTAAGATATCCGTGTCTTATGCACTGCGTCTCGGAGCCAGGCTAACCTCTCGCCGTCAAATGAGACGGAGTTTTGAGTCAGTGGCTCCGAATGGTCTCTTAAGAAAACCCTCATATCCTGTTGTCTCGCAATTTGGGGGCTGTTAGTGTGGTTGTACAAGCCAACCCTCAAGTGTATGTTTCATCACATTCTTTTCTGACCACGATTTGATGATATATACTCTTCACATGTTGCGCAATGTACACATCACATCACGAGATTTTCGCCATTAGTTTATGCATACATGCGAGAAAGTAGGCGTCGACATATGTGAAACGGTTAATCGTGTGATTGCATTTTATTGCCATTCCATGACTCTACCGTTCATTTGAAGTTACTTACATTCGTGCTGTCCAGGAGGACTGGCGGCTGCACGATGCCAGTGTTGCGACTTAAGGAACATTCCTCGCAAAATGGAGTCTTGATGTAAGGGTAATAGATCTACCTCCTGGTGACATGTTTTCGAAAAGGTTGGGATTCAGCGTGTGCCACAAGAAGTTTGTAAAGTGGCAAACGGGTTTGGTTCCAGCGAGTGGGATTTCGGTGCGTTCGTGTAATCGTTGAAAATGGCCAGGTAACACGTCGGTACACGGATCTAGCCTCATAAAGAGTCTGACATTTCCGGAGAACATTTTTAACTTCGAAAGAAACGTACAGAAAGCCATAAGGGAAACTTGATAGGCGAGTGGAAGTCACTGACTAACTGTTGTGATAAAATGACTAATTGTATTTACCAGCTACTACTTTCGGCACGTACCCAGTGTCACTGAAACATTGTCGATAGTGGTACAAATTACAGTATTAAAAGGGCTTGGTGAAACAGCTGCAGTAGTTACAGCTGAAGGGAAATAATCGACTATCACTGTAATACGCTGACGGGATGCTGGTTTGGCAACAAAAGGGGCTCTGAAAACTCTACGGAAGTGCCCCTTCTTTCCAGTGTTTTTCATAAAGCCCCTCATTCTTGGATGTCAATTTAAATCACAAAAATGGCACAGAGGACTGCCATCTCTAGAAACTGCTGTCAGAATTATGTGACTACGTACATGTGACGGGTAAAAGCACATTCTTGAGGACTGAGCATGAAACAGGTGCATGCGTACCACACGAAGAGGACTGTTTTTGGACAAACCCGAGTGTCCTAACTGATTCAAAGACCAGTCTTACGTCGATGTTTTTTTCTTTCAGTTATCCTTGTTGAATCTGATTTGAAGTTTAGCAGCAGATTAATGAATCACAGACGAATTTTTCCTGGTACTCTTCTGCCATGACTATCTTGAAATCGCAATCCCTTGGAAGAGTTTTCAACTTCTGAAGAAAGTGATCGAAAGATTTACCTTGTTTTTGTCTCGTTGCAGACAGATCGTGACGCACAGATATCACTTTACTTGGTTGAATGTATAAATATTCAAAAGCCTTGATGGCTTTTTTATTATCAGAACAGTCAGCAATGTGTTTGTAGATTGAATAAAAAACGGCCATTTTTGAGAGCAATATCTTTATCAGCATGGAGGGATTCAACGTCCAATAAGTAATTACGGAAGGTTTTCCTCCAGCGAATCCGATGATCAGCCGCATCCGATGAGTGAGGACCAATATCTAGTCGATCTGTCCCCAAGATCCGTCCCGTCGTTTCACAGGCCGATCAAATTCTGAAAAGACAGTGAACAAACGATCAAATTGGGAAGTTGTGGATAGAAATGTAGACTCGATAGGTAAGCTTAAATCAGCTTGTCACTGAAACATGCACCTGAAATACGAATGGGAACAAATGACATAGTCATGTGTACATGTTAGTAAAGGCAAGTGCAATGGAACATGGATAAACGTTTCACTTATACCTCAACATTTCATTCACTTGAGCTTGAAAATATCGAAGTAATAGTGCGGGGCTTTGGAATTGCACTGGAGCGTTTCTTCACACAGGCCAATGAAAGTACGTGGGCTGACTGCTGTGTGGTAACGGGTTGGTGAGGCATAAGGTTACATTATGTCATTAAAAGTTGACGTACATTTGTAATTGAAGCTTACTTAGGTCGATATGCACTGTTCGCTATGAGGTTCAGTTTCCATTGGAACACTCGATACTGACGAAGCCTGTTTTTTTCTGGAAAGCTCTTTCGAACACGGTGTTTTAACCGAAAGTAAGTACCTTCAACGTACAACGTCTTGTAGTAGATCTAGCCCATTTTAGCTACGATATGGCAGTTCGGCACAGAGGCGGACAGTAATGCATCACCTTAAACGGGTCTAATATTTGAAGTTTACCATGTACTGTCGTGACCACAATGAGCCGGCCGAGTTATTAGTTTAGTGGTTGGGTATTAAAACGTAATTTGATGAATGAGACTGAATTGGCGGGTTATCGTTGTGCTTTGAGCAGACGCACTACGTACAGTTGACTTCCTATGAAGTGACCCCGTCTGGGCACTGCTACTTAGAAGTACCCCGGTCAGACTTGTTCTTGCTGACAACGTCCCCTTAGCCGTACATTCTACATTAGACCATGTCACATCTGGCTGATTGCCGGTTTATCCAAGCTTATTCCGAGGCTACTCGGTATGGGGAATTGCATATGCGCGGGCTTACTAGCATCAAGCAATTCAGCCAGTCGGTCGTAATCACTTACCTACAAAACCGAACGCTCATGTTTTTAGGTGTTACAGCAAACGGGACTGTCCACCATCCACCTGGTGCTTAGCCAGCAATCCGACTCGCACAATCTGGCTGCTTCGATTGCTGGACGTTTAATGAGCTGTTTGGGTAACGCCGTCGAGCCGGGTCGACAAATAGTTCACCCAGCGAAAAAACAGACTGTTTGTTATGTGCGTTATAATACCGCCCTTCGCTCAACCTAGTCACTACTCTGGGCAAACGCGTCGTGCCTCCACTCGTGTCCATATTTTACCCGAGTGTTTGCCCGCGGTGTATTCTGTTTCATACGGTAAGTCAAGACAGACCGGATTGACGTGAGTTGACGGTTGTACTAATCCGTTTGATGTGGTTGAGCGGATAGATCTCCTTCTGTGGAGTCAAATCGTTCGACTTTGGCGTGTTGCCGTACTCCGGTCAGTTGTAAGGAGTCTTCTGATTGAACAAATGCGATTAGCATACTCCTGCTTATCGTTCCTATATTGTTTCATGATAAATCTGCATGTGTTCCATCTTGATTACAGTCACTTTTTGTAGATGTATATGTAATAAATCGACCAGCAGCTAGGTTTCGTTTCGGACTAATTTCTTCGAATTATGTATCACCCGTTCCTGTTGATATTTTCCTACGTTTGAATTGTCGTAATGGTGTGCTGGAAAGTTTGCCAAATGACGACTGCTCTACTTTTCTTAATCAGCGACTTGTTAATTCCATATCTTTTCAGGCTTCTTCCAGCATGGATGAGACTGTCGTTATTTGGGATCCGGATACAATGTCAGTTTGCATGAAACTCCGGCAGCACCGAGCTGCAGTCACGGTTAGATCCTTGAATTGAATGTTGTGCTGATTACTGGTTCCGATTACAGGCCGTCGCGTTTCGACGACATTCACACATGCTGTTCACCGCCGATTGTTCTGGACGTGTGTGTGTGTGGAACATGCCTTTAACTGAGGTCCTCCAAGACCAGGGGTAGGTATTTAACTTCTCTGCCCGCTAATTGTTTGTCAAATGAGAATGTAGAAGGATTCCTTAATAACAGCGTCAATAATCGAAATATGTGGTCATTATTTTTAGCCCCGAACATTTAAAAGTTTGTTAGCCAACATACCGATCGCAACAGACATCCCTGTCCATTTTTCCCCCATAAGTGTAAATGCTATTCTACATTTTTAAAAATCTAGATTGACCGATTGACTTACTGAATTGATCTTGGAGCGCCAGATACGCGCATTCTTTGTCATAAACAGGTGTAAGTTGCCTCTGACTTGCGAATTCTTCTTTTAACCTCCAACTTACAGCTAACCCCATCCAATTAGCAGATCAGACAAGACACAGGTAAAGGTTGCGAACGGCCGGTCGCCGAAGTTACCTTCAACTTTTCGTCAATTTGCACAATGTAGCCCTCGTTGACATATAAGGTTAATTATCTCACATGCGGTCGCAGTCTTTGGCGTACACACGATTTATGTTTAAGAAGCACGGATGTGTTTGCGTTTCGATGCACGTTTAACTTTGTCTGGCGATAATTACACCAAAGCTTAATTTTGGTGAACCGCTCTCATACAATGCTTAGGAAAAAACGTCGAAGTTTCAATGACTCCTTTCATACACGTACTACTACTGACGGGAACTCGTAGAAAAGCAAGGATGGGTTGTTGGAAGTCCTGGCCCCTCACACAGAAATAACTACGTCTGACAAGGGCGATGCATTTGGCATGGTCTCGTGTGGAGTCGAATCAGCTCGATAGCTGGATCGAGGTTAATTGTACGTCATCGTGCTGTGTACGATTGGTAATGGTCAAGCCTCTGGGGTACAGTTCACACACCCATCACAAGGTACGATCCATTAATTTCGCCGTGTATAACATGGGTCATCTTTTACGTGCATGCTAGACCGACCACGTTAGTCTAATTGAACAGTGATGGCAATCTTGGCGATCGTTTACGCTTTTAAAAAATCCGTCTCCTGATTTCCCCGTAGATTTTTGGGTTTGGACGTTTTCATCCCCACGCGCTTTCTACACCATGATACTGTACGGCCAACTTTGAGTTCGTAACAACTGAAGCGATTTGTTATCCCTGTATACTGTAATTATTTCGTTTACAGTCATTTACGAAATGAATGGTTACAGTGGTACGGTTGAAGGTTTCAGTAGCTACTCTACACTGCTATTACATGTGAACTAATATTGTGGTGTTTTCACTGAAATGGCACTAAAATTCTGAGGTGGGTTCTGATGGATACAAAAAGTTTCCCTTAACCTATCCAACCTTTTTTCCTCAATTTTGCTACTGTTTTCCCTATGCGTTACAGTGCAAGAACGAACATCGAAATACTGGGTTTATGTGGCTTAACTGCCGAACGCTGTGTGTCATGTTCCGGCTTTGGTGGTCCCGGAATTTGTGTGTGGAAGGTACCCGAAGAAGTTTGTGTACAATATACTACTAAGAATGCATTCGAGTAAGTTGCTCTCCCTCT
The DNA here is from genome assembly GCA_014220965.1 of Paragonimus kellicotti. Lineage (NCBI taxonomy): Eukaryota > Metazoa > Platyhelminthes > Trematoda > Plagiorchiida > Troglotrematidae > Paragonimus > Paragonimus kellicotti. The sequence continues at coordinate 55,887 of LOND01002892.1, read as the reverse complement.
GACCTATGTCTGTCTCTTTGGTTCTCTTTAGCTTTTTGTGAACGTTGGTGATGGTGTTCATTTGGCAAACAATCAAGGAAGAAAGTGTTGTGTTCTTCTGGGACATTTGACACGCCACCCCAATTTACATGGCAAATAGTTAGCAATTCTAAACCATATAAATGAAATTGTTCTGAGTTCGTCCTTTTGCCTATTGTGTAACTAAAAAGTTGTCCTGTCAAGAAACCATTAACGTTAATCGAAGTTCCTAAGTCAGAAATGGGCGCCTTGGATCTGAGGGGTTTCGTTTCTTTTATTTTAGATATTGTCCTGTGCGAATAGAGTGACTGTAGGATACATCTGAAGTGTCAGATATACCAATTTTGCGCTGTGGCTTACAAGAGCCCGCTAGCACTTATGCCGATAACCTATCAGACGGTTACTGATCCGAAGCCTGGTCGTTGTGGCATCGTCCGTCCAGTTTTGAATAGTCCACATTTGACGAGGTCTGTCACTCGACAGGCAACATTTGGTGGACTAATAGATAGAGCTACTAACGAGGTATTATCTTTTCTAAACTGTGGCGTATTGTTTGTTGTCTTCCATTATGGTCTTGTTCCTTGACTCTGAGTAGTGGAGTCCCCATGGTTCATCATCCGAAATGAATTTTAGCTGCAATCATTTAGCATACGTTTTCTTCCCTTTCCAGGACAGCCGTTGAATGCGTTTATGCTGTCAACGATGACGTGTTCATCGGCGGATCAGCCACCAGGTATGTTTCCGTTGTTAGTTTCCATTTTCATGTTGATCTCTGATTTTTTTTGCTGTTACCTGACCAGGTGTTCTCTATTAATACCTCACCGGAATAGAATTCGCTTTAGTTAATCAGCAGTAAATTGGTCTACTTTACCTTTTGTCGAGTTACTATGGGTCATCGCCCAGATGTGTTGGTTCTGGTTTCGAATGAATCAGTCTCATTCATCCGGCCTCTGGTAATACATAGTTTTAGATTACTAGATCGTGAATGTAGAATATCGTCGGAGTGTTTATCACACTCGTCGCTGGGCCCCCAACCTACTAACCTAATGTAGGAAGTAGTCAGCTTATATCTTGAAAGAAAAGAATTGGGGAGGGCCATTAGTAAGTTAACAGTGTTCGCATGCGTTTTGGAAGCTCAGGAAAACTGAAAAATTCTTAGGTTGAGGAAAGTATGAGTACTATGAAAAAATATAACACCAACGTCGCATTCTTTCTTTCTCGGGGTAACTTTAGGGACAGTTAACAATGCACCTCCCGTTTTAATTTTTTGAGAGGAATCAACCGTTGTTTTCTTGCAGTTATTTTTTACCTCAGTCCAGAATGTCGGAAAACGTCCGTTCAGTGACGGTTGACTAGAAACTTCAAAATATGATAGATCAGCAAAACCTTAACGGGTGTATGTTACATATTATGCTGCGTACGAAGAAACAGTGACTGTGACATAAACGAAAGTATGTAGCAGTGATCTAGATACTAAATTGGTCATCCTTTATGAATTTGGTCGAATGAAAGTAGAAACTGTTCTAAAAAGACAGATTACTTTGTAGATTCTGTGACCATCTGTTTGAGAGTGACAACACTGAATCAGAAGTACGATCATAGGAGTAAAACGCAAAACGTGGTCCAACTATTCCACCAAAAAATGGCTGGAGAAAACTGGTCCGCTAAATTTTGAAAGACAACATTTGAGTTTCGCTCTTATTAGAGCTCTATCAGTAGTGCATATCCTCGTCCGGATCGGAATTTGCACTCTGACCCTCGTGCTTGTGAGACTAGCGTGTTGACCACAACGCCAGTAACCCCACGATAGGCATACTTGAATGATAATATCCAAACGCTTAACCACAGTCGAACACCACACACAACACCACACACACACACACACACACACTTGATCACAACTTTCGCACTGAGACAAGCTTTTCGGCAGGCCCACTTCAAAAGGAAGCACTGAATCCTCGAACTCCCATTTGGCATTTAAACCATGCTCACTTGGTTCAATGAATGACAGTAACTTCAACCTAACTGAGAAGTCCTGATCACGGGGTTATCGATTGGATAGAACAGAGTGATTCTGTTCATTCTCCTTTCGAAATGATCGGGCAAGCTGAACACTATTCATACAAGGTTGTGGTTGAGCGTTTGGATATGATCATTCGGTCATGCCTATTGTGAGGTTATTGGTGTTGTGGTTAACACGATGGTTTTACAAGCATGGTTGCTGGAGTACAAATTCCGGTCCGGACAAGGATATGCACTACTGATGAGCTCTAATAAGAGCGAAACTCGAGTCTAGTGCTTCCTTTCGAAGTGGGCTAGCCGAAAGGCTTATCTGAATGCGAAGGCCGCGATCAAGTGTGGGTGGTGTTCAATTTGAAGTAATAATCTAAATCCCCGATCTCCTATTTTGTAAATAAGTACTACTTCTTCCTCAGGAACAAGCAACCGTTGAACATGGCCTCAGTTCCAACCCAGTGACTTCGGCGGAAATGTTGAATAGAAGGATTATGTTTCCAAGGCGGCTTGTCTTCTATACAGTATGTGATACTGGCAGTGCTGTCGTTGCACTTCCCATCACCGATTAAATGCTTCTGTCTGTATCAGAAGAAAGTACTGTTAAACCAGATGAAAGACTGAATGGATAAAGTAAAAATTAATTGGACATAGAAAAGAATAACTGCAGAAATAGGGATTAGCGACAAAAATAGCTGAAACTGGTAATAATACATACTAATTTTCGGCCAAAGCAAAGAAGCTAGAGGTCGAGAAATCTGAGAACTTGTCTTATTGCAGGGTTAGATACATCAGAAAGGGGCTACTGTATATCGGTTTTGTCAGCTCCTCGAGAAGCATTTTAAACTGGATATGTGTGCCAAGTTTTATGCTTTGGCAAAAGACTTGTTTAAAGACAATTGTAGATTCACAAAAAGATCCTACCTGTGTACAGCTATTTGACATGTATGAATTTGTACGGTCAGCTTTTAGATTTATGATTACTTCAAATGGACCTTCGGTAGATTTGTATTTTTTTTAAAAAAATGAGGCTATGCGGGTTTGAGAAAAGTAAGTGCATTTTGAATGCACTTCGGGTTTGCACGTGTAGGCCGTGTTTGTTCTTCCATCTGTGGACCTCGTAGCCAATCTGATCTCTAGTTCAAGACGTTAGGAGGTTTCGGTTGGTCAGCTTGATGTGATCTTTGCACCTTATAGGCGCAAGTTATTGCAAGACTAATAGGACGCTGCGCCCATTTTTATTCTTGATGGTGAGCCGTTGAAGGTAATCAAGAATTTGGGAACTGAATTAGTGCTAGGGGGATGTCTGATGAAGTTGCAGTTCATATAGTTACGACCCGAGCGGCGTTTTTCAACCAGTGCCATCTGTGGCGCTGGTGTGACCTCAGTCTTTCTGTGAAAGGTCGTTTGTATAATGTCACCGTATGAGCAGTCTCGTTGTGCAGCCGAAAAACCTGACTCATTCGCGCGGAGAGTGCTCACTAAGTGTACGTTTTCGCACATCGGTGTCCGTCGTGCAGCAGTGACGCTTACAGAAAATACCATGTCAGCAGCGACGAAGTTCGACGACGCGCCTTTTGGATCGGACAGTCTGTCCTCTATTGAGCATGTTGGTTTTGTCTCATAGTCTTTGTTAACTGGAGTATTTTACTAACGTTATCTCGCCGCTTGCGTTTTTCCCCGTTTGTGAGTTTTGGTTCGGGCTGAAAGCGATAATCTCGTGGCCAGCGTGTGATTTTGGTTCGGGATACGGTGGCACTGACAATAAAGTGTACCTCTGAGGTTTTTCTGGCTTCCTGCTTAGAGTCCAAATAACAATGAACACCCTTAGTTAATAACACCGCCTGTTATGACGAGAAATAAGGGGCAATGACACTCTTGTTGCGAGTTGTATGCTTCGTCGTTGTTTTATGACGTTATGAAGTGAGGGCAGTCAATGAGGCTGGGCATTGAAAGTCATAAGGAGGTTGTTTTGCAAGTTGTACGCACCTTTATGTTGACTATTATTGTTTTTTAATTAACTCTCGTCTTTCTCTTGGCGTTGTTTACATGACCTTCAATTGTCGGCATTGTTCACCGATATATGGTTCGTTGTTGCTGATGATAATCGTGCTTGATTTCAGCTTTACTGGCCCAGTTATTTGGCCGAATGCAGACAAAACTGTTGACACTGATGGTTAATAAACAAGTACCTTCATGTGTCATATGCATATTGGCCGTTAATTCTAAGCAAATACTGATGTTTGTTCTGTGATTGTTTACATTATTAAACAGTTTCTGGATTGACCATTTCTTACGATATCTGTACCAGCCCAAAGTTTCTATGTCTAAGCCCGGCTGATACTCGACTAAATTGGCGAGATGTGTTTCTGTAAAAAAAAAGTTTCTTTCGGTAACACCCAAAGTTGAAGACGCCTGGTTATTCGACCTATGGGATTTCTGCAATTTAACTGTAGGATTAGGGATGTTAAATAAGATTTGCCTGGAATTAAAATCGTGACCGTCTTAGTGTCGTCTCTGTAACTGTTTAACCCCGATTGACTTGTTGGTGCAGTCATGTTGATTTGGTCTGTTTCAAGTGGGGATACGGTAGTACAGAGACACCTGCAAACTGTTTTAATGTGGTGTGTAATAACTTCTGTGGATAATGTTCCCCTTAATGAAGCATTTTTTTGTTTGTTCTGCAGCAAACTGTATGTCTGGCACGTTAGTCGTGGTAGCCCCGTGTTTACCGTGAACTCGGCTCATCCAGAACCCAAACTGGTCGGCGAATCTTTTGATTCCGTGACGTTTCATCGTCCCGTTGCCAACTGGGTCTCGGCTGTCGCAGGTTTGCCCGGGACCGATCTAATCGCTAGTGCCGCCTCAACTGGCCACGTACAATTTTGGAGACTTATTCGTGCCTCCGATGAGCTGGACGTAGGGTCTAACCGTTCAAACCAACAACAACGTGCTCAAATCAAGTTGGAACGTTTGGTCGGTTGTTCTGTGTCTTTGGTATGTGATGTATTTTGTTATTTTGTTCGTAACCCCTGACCACAATTTATCCTCAGTAGTCTCGTTACCTCAGTGTCTCCTAGCCATATCTATATTTTCAGCTGTGATCCATGGTGAACGAGTATTTTGACTTTGGTTGCTACTATCTGTCACGGTAAGAAACTGAATGATGTTGAACAGATGTTAGCACAACACCTTCTGTTAGAAACCCAATCAACTGTGAAAATTCATCCACTGATTTCTAACAAAACCTTAATATTGGAACTCATCATTTGTCCTTAAAGATGGCGGCAAAGGCTTAGTACCCATATTGACTGGATTCACTCAAATAATTTTTTGACTTGTTTGACATCCAAAATGTGGTTACCGCAACCAAATAAGGATGTCAAAAGTTTGCTTGGGAACTATAGAAACAGTGGTTTTTGATATGATTTCCTGGATTTTTGCTGACCTGGTGTTGACGGTCTATCGAATCAAGAGTAGTACAGGTTGGATATCTGAAAGGGTTTTGGT
>LOND01002891.1:11870-24439 GCA_014220965.1 Paragonimus kellicotti | reverse complement strand
TCAGCCTACTAATTTATGCTCACGAATTCACTGCGTCATTCTCCTGCGGGTTAACAAAATCCTTCCCGCTGACCAATCTCAAACACAAACACCAGTCCTCTAGATTCTCTTCCAGTGATTGGTGCTCATTCTCAGAAGTGTACACGTTGTCATTCGAACTGACTTCTTAATTCAGACACTCGTGTTACTGTTGATCTTACGCAAGTCACGACCAGACTGTAACAACGAGCTACAGAATGGCCATGCCAAATTTAGACTGAAGTGCTACAACGAATCAGATGACCATGAGCGAAACTAGAAAGGAAGTCAAAAAGCAAATAAAGTGTGTCCACAAGGTTGTTATTAATTTCAATCGCATACTGCTTGCGGTTGTGTGTATCTAACCGCAGCTGTGCAACATCCTTTGGACCCCAGCAAGAAATCCGACAACACCGATTAACGTTTGGTCAGAGTTTAACCCTGACGACATCATAGCAACTGTATATTAGTATAATAGCAGCCGTATAATTTTATTGTCATTTTTCTCAGTTATTCAGTTGTGGTCCTATTTTAGAGGTCGTCTTCGTGACAATATGGCCTGTGCCGACCGAAGGTGTTTATACACACTAGTGTTAATTTCAAGCATGAGTCTGGAGAAGTTAACGTCATAAAGCATAACGGTCTTATAATTTTGCCGCGGAGTTTAGTCGGTTTTTTGCTGGGCCTATTTCAAAAGAACCAGTATACTCGAATTTCGTCCACAATAATTAGAAATTGTCAACAGCAGTAAACACATGGTCATCGTCCGGGCCGACAGATGTAGTCAGATGTCATTTAGTGGTTTATACGGCGAGTGTAGTGTGATCAGTACTGCATCACGCTTATGCTAGGCCTAAGTGAATTACCACGTCTAAACATTTAGACATATTTGCTAGTGATCCCTACTCAAGTTGCGTTCCAACGGTGTCAAATTCCAAACTGTATCTTACTAGCTGGATACCCCACTCAACTATTATCACTCTTATCCTACCAGTTAAGTCACTGGTATTTTAGGAGAGACTCAATCGTAAAAATCTAGACATCGGCTGAATTCGAACCAATGACATAAACAACATCCTGGATGCGGTACGTGCTCTAAAAGCTAGGTTACAAAGCCAGTGTTATAGCTTAAAACAATATATCTCCTTACAAACGCCATATCTCAATCTTAACAAAGAATAAAACCGATATAATCAGCTTGTTCGATGCACCCGAGTATGATATTCGTTGTGAAAAAGAAAAGACGAGATGACTTCTTTTTATTAAAAGTTCCGATACATCAGACTGGTTACGGCTTCACGTCGTGACGGATTTGTTGAATAGCAACTTGGATTGATATGTTCATTGTCCCAATTTTTGGCTCATGTAAGTCAGACAAAGCGTTGTGCGAACGCTGATTAACGAATCTTCAACAAAGATTAATTCTAAAAGTAAATTGCGATTCTCTTTTCTGATTTGAAAGAAAATAATCGTCTTTTGCATTTGTTAGAAAGCACCGAGGAGCAAACGAGGGAAAACTGAAGAAGGGTACTAGATTGAAGAAGTTGCTGTACCTTGAATTCCCATGTTTAAGCCTTCACTTTTGACAACCAGTTTAAACACAGTCTAACTGCCACGATCTCTGGAACATATCACGCAGCTCAACTATGTGTGCAACGTCACTTCCAGTTTGTGCAAGAAACGGAACCCGCGTAAATTCTAAACTTCCGTGCAAGTGTAATGAATGCGACGGTGGAATGGCGTGATCGATCGCCGGCCCATCATAGCGGTGAAAATATTATACAATGGTTGATTGCAGCTTGAGAGACCGTCAGCATAGATTTATTCGCATGAAAATTGGATCTAACTTGTCCTCTCACCAGGAACCTGTTTGAAGCGTTCCCAATACCTTTTATTTTGTTCAGATACACAAGGGTACACATCCTGTAGGTCCCAGAGCCGTTATCTCTTAGGCGCATCCACCCATCTCTCTGCGTTCCTAACCAATTTGTATGGATATCGCGATCGCCGTGAATTGTAGGACGTGATTCCAACTGAGAACCTTTGGGCAGTTGTGATAACTTATTGGGGATGTCTTATATTTGGTTTATTTATATATGGTTGTATCTCCAAACTCCACCTCCTCTCTCCCTCTGTTTGTCCCATGTTGTTTATTTCCGTACAACTGCGTTTCATGTGCGTGTACGCTGGACGTGTAAAATACGTTCAGCCGATCAGCATTACAAAATTGACATTGTTTGGTTTCATTATCAAAACGTTGCTTCCGTCGCCTTACGTCATTTGAACTCTCTAAACGATGTATTTCATTGGTTTCTCCCCGTTTTAGCCGATCCATTACATTTCAGTTTGAAAACATCTTATCAACCTCCATCTCCTAAACGTCAACGTTCTGTAGCACCACTCACTCCATGTGAAGATGCATCTGAACCGGTGCAGTTCACACCACAGGAACATCTGAAATCACAATCATTTGCATTCCCGATTGACAGAACAAACATTACTCTGGCTTACGGCAAGAGGTGTGATCCTCTGTTGTATCCACTGGAACCTTCAGGCCTTGGAGATAGCCCAGAAAAATCAAACTGTTGGCCGCCCTTAGTTATTAGTGTTCATGCAGGTGAGTTAGTTGGTCGTCGAGTCGATTCATATTTGACCTGCTTCACTCACAGGCCGTTTGCGTTTGAAGTTCTCATCAGTAAGCTAGTTCTGTTGGCGCTTTTTTGATTTCTCAGCTTTGGTTCTGCAATATAATCCTTCCCCGGAACTGTTGATATCTTTGTTAACGATTCGGAACCAATCGGGGACGCAGCAAACCTGTGCTGAAGTCGATAACTTGTTGACAACGGAAAGTCTAACTTCAACCAGCCAGTCATTAGAGTCTATCTGCTCAGATTCATACACAAAAGAACAATGTGCTGAGGTAAGTTGCTGTTTTCCCGTAGTATTCTGTTGATGTAACAAGTAAGGTGATGTGAGGACATACGTGAGGGACAAAGTTATGCTTCAGATTCTAGCATTTTGGAGGGTCTGATATTTCTTTGATTTGATTTTTATCCTGATGTCCATAAGTTGATATGATTATACCCAATTTGGCCACGCATGTGTGATTGTGTTGCTTTGTATTGCATTTTACTCATGGTATTTGGTTGTCACTGTTCTTGCAAAACACGCTTAGTTTTGTAGGACGATCGAGTTACGTTTAGAAAGATAGGGGGATGATGACATCTCACTGGCCGCAACTTTCTACTGTCTAACTTTTCACGATTTATATTCTTCAAGACCTCGACTGTCATTCCACCTGGAGTCACACTGGCTCTCACACGAAACGTTCACTTACATGTACACGCAACGGAGTTGACCTGCTGCGCTAATCAATCAGCCTGGTGCTTTTCTTCTCGCGGTCTGGACGCTTTTGGACAGGACGAAATTGTGTTACTCGTAAAGCGTCGTACAAACACACAACTACCACCATTGAGTGTCTATCGTTACTTCCAGCTTCTGTATTTGGCGATCGTTGGAGATCCACCTCGGTGCGCTTTTGCCGATTCAATTGCACTGAGTAGGTCAAACGATGTGCAAAATGCTTCGGAAATGTCGTCCTGATGCTACTGAATAGATAGTTACTTTGTGAAAGCCTTCCCGCTTGACATGCTTTTTACAATCATGTGTGTGTTATCGTTTTGTCTGCATTATCTTTCCGTCCTCTTTATCTCGGTATCTCCCAATCTTCATGTTTCTGTTGATAATTTTAAACTGAACCGTAAAGTTTTGTTACTTCTAGGCTATGTTTGTTTACATCACCATCAATTGAGTCCGTGTTATTCGTCGTAACAGCACATTAGGAACGTCTACATGTATTAGTTATAGAAGTTCCTTACTTCTAGGGATGTTCATGAAATGTGCCCAGCCCCTCCCTTTTCCGTCAGGAATGTGATCACTCACACTACGACGTCCTAATGACCTCGGGATAGAGTGGTAAGGTGACTAATACTGATTTACCTAGTTCTGTAGGTAATGTACAGACCATAAAGACTAACTGGTTGATAAACCTTGTCTTAGCGACGTATCAAATATGAAGCGTTACACATCGATTTGGCTCTGACAGCATGTTAGTAGTTGCAAGCAAGTCGCTTGAAAATATTATGCACTTCACTCATCTGGTTAATGTCGCCTCATCCTCTTACACTATCGTTGATTGAGTGTCCATGGAACTACCGACTACACATGGTAAGTTACTCGTCTAAGGCGTCTGAAGAATGCCGGATTGCCATTGGGTGTGTGTACGATCTATCCTGTTCTATGGCTCGAAGACCTGACCCCATCCGAACAGGGGATGTATACATGCAACTTATTTTTGAACACCGTTGCTTCTACCAGTTACTGTGTGTCAAGTGGACCGATACTGTTAACAGCATTTTAATTCATAGGTTGAGTCACGTACTCCATCTGTCTATGAGACGCTTGTTGCACCGCGTATTGTTCAATGCGGCTGCTGATGGTTAGAAGGAATTACACAGTGACATGATTGCAGGCTATGAAAGCCTTAAACTCTTCACTTATCGGGATCTGGAAGCCCCACCCAGCTTAGTTGAGAGCGGGATGATCAGCTATACAGCAAATTGGAGACGCCAAAGTCTGGCGGGGTGTTACACTCCATAGTGTACTTGACTCTTCAAAGTCGTTAATTGTTGGTCGCCATGCAGCATTACACATACCTTTTCAGCGTTGTGTCCTACCTACAGACGGAGTAACTCGAGCTGCCTTCGATGCCTACAGTAGCCCAACAAATGACAGGTTAATAAACGAATATATGAAGGGGAAATTAAAGTTGAGAAATGACGTCATTAAACACGAATTCACATGACGGACAACTGAGGGGACAAGGCCATGGCATTTCGTGAGGTAAAGTTAAGCGCCTCACGACTACCGGATCTTCATTGACTGCGACTTTGCGGAACTTAATCAGCGATACTGGTGGTCCCTCCGTCCCCTTTGCTGTGAACGCTACTTCTCGACTCTGCTCAGCGGAGCGGTCAAATTATTCATAGCTCCTCGCCAGGTCATTCACTTGGCCGCCTTGAAACTTCTTCTAAAGGTCACCACCCACATTGAGTAATGCGTACTGCGGCGGACGCTCCTACGCTACAGCAAGCGGCGTACCCGACTCAATCATCGTGGACTGCTTTTTAATGACTTCGGTTATTGGTCACGAACTTGGAGTCTGTTTTAGGTACGGACTGTTGCGTTGTTCACACAGCCAACTCATTTAATAGCGGCTAACTAATCAAGCCAGCGGTGATAGAGTACCGAAATTTTTAATGGGTAAACCAGATCTCCGACCAGCAGAGAAAGGTTAGGCGTACATGCCCACCGTAGACCCTGGACAGTAAAGCCTCTTCGCAACGTCACAACTGATGAGAATTAGTTGTTGTATTACATGCCCCCACTACCCTCATAGACACCTCGCCAGTATCCTGACGTGTTACCAAGAACACTATCTGGGTGGGTGAAAAAGTTAACAGCCTTTAACTATTTAATGGTTTGACGTGCATCCGGTCTACTCCAGCTTCATCTTTCAAACGGTTACACGTGATCTGCATGTTTTTACTAATAAAAGTATTATCATCCACACGCTGGATGTTGGCCAGCTTTTATCATCGGGTATGAGCACCTGTAAGACGTTTGGAACCCCTAGTTGTTCCTTCAAGGTTAGACATCCCTTTTGAGCCTAACTTGGTCTGGAGGGCAATTAAAGTGGCTACGCTTAACTGCGCATCCTACACTCAGAATAGGCTTACAAAGTTCGTAACATATCTGTATATTTTATCGAGAATCATCTACGAACGAGATTATCCCAGAGAACGTGGCAGACAGCCTTCATGTTTAGATTTTCACAACCATGTACTGTGAGGTGGAACGCTGGTGCCTCACTGTCTTCCGTGAATTGGAACTATGATTGACACAACAGCGACTACATCGTACACCTACCTGCTTTTCTATGTTTTTTTTGTCATGGGAGGCGGATATTTTGGATGAGACAAAGCTGATAACTCTGCAGTTATGACGAGATTCTAGCATGTTTTCTGAATATGTGAACGATCGGTGTGCCTCAATCACGAGGCACCTTTCCAGTTTCTCACTTGGAACAAAGAGGTTCGGTTAGTTCAGGTAAAAGTCCATAACTACCTTAATTGAGAAGTTCGAGATGAGGAAACGCTAGTGCAAGCTCTATAGCCGTTTCTTTTTTCACCGCATATGGTCGGAAATGTCATAATCAAACGTTGTGTCTATCGTTCACAGCTGAATGCGTTGATTCGGGCAAATTATATTTTTCCTCTAACTAAGCTCATCCATCAAGTTGTGGCCGCCATTTTACCATTGCCCATTCTTTTTTTTACTAGCCTATGTTGTCATGCTTTCAAAACGCGTTAGGATGAATTCTGAACGCAATATTCTTTCCTATGCACGTGATGTTTAAAAGTAGACCTCTTGCCTCGTGGATACGGACGAACTGATAAAATGTTTGCGTTCATTGTGAGGTTGGTTTTCGTTCTTGACTAGATTGCATCAACACGTTTTCAGCAACCTGGCGATAGCTAATTTACTCGGCACGCAGGTTGATCAGCTCAGTGACACTGGGGACGTCCCATGGCTGCTAACTGGCGAATGAACTTTCACGTGAGAGTTGGTCCCAAAGTAAGCGGGTTTTTCTGGACACAAACACCCGCGGAAAATGAGTGATAGTACACTGAATTGTGATGGAATCACGATTCTCATTTGACTTACCGTATGACTACTACGACATGACGCATGTTGCTCCACCACAATAGGGATTTACACGTCCCCGCGGGTGCACAAAGACTTCGGACAATTGGTATTCCGTCTGGCCTGGAGCACCTTCGATTTCCGTCAACCGTTGACAAATCTCGGGAAAAGCGCGCGAATCACCGTGATGATCACCTGTTTCAGCGGTCACAAAGAGGATACCTCCAATATCTCGACCTCATTCGAAAGATGTGTGGAGCGATTTGGTCACCGAATCCCAGCAACAGGAGGCGGTCTTGGCAACATCTCTGTCGGACTTCCTGGCTGGGAAGTTCTACCCCACCAGACCCATCTTTTCCGGGCAATCTGTGGACCAATGGGATGCCTTCTTCGCAACTTCATGCGGGGTATGTTGAATATTCGGAATTGATGGACTTCAACCGAAGGACACACGAGAAGAACCAGTATTAATAAAGAGCCCTCCGTAGACTGTAAACTCCGTGCCTCGCCTTTTTATCTTGTAGGTTGCGTTTCTTTTTAACCTAAGACCGCTGGTGGGGCCTCTCAAGTCAACTTTCTTCTCCGGTCTGGACTACTGGAACCTACTCTGACCTCACAAAAACTATGAATTTAAAAAGGACTCAATTGCGAAACATTCTGGACTTCGGCTGGATTCGAACCAGCGACAGAAACAACATGCCTCGAACGCAGCAAGCGCTCTACCAGCTGAGCTACGAAGCTACGCCTAGGAGCTCAGAAATTTTACATTTGGTTCCAGTTACCCACCCAACCCACTGTACGTACGAAGTTCACCAAATCACATAGCGGATCGACTGCCCAACCAAGATTTCTCAGTCAGTTCACGTTGGAATCCATCAACTCCATTGTTTAACGCCGACTTTGTATTTCCGTGAATTTATTGGCTTGTTCACCAAGTGAAACGGTTTGGTCTTTTCATGTTTGAACAACGTATAGAGAACACGAAACTCGCTAAATAGATTCGTTTTATACACTTTCTCCAATCGCGAACATGTAACACTTGAAAATGAAACAAACCTGATTACCTGATAGAAAAAGGCATAGCTACCAGCGTTTTTAATCTCGCTTTCTTTGGCTAGGGATGCCAAGGCACTCACAATCGTCTAGTCCCTTAGGGCGCACAACGGAGAGTTGAGACGAGCGATTGACAAGGACTCAGGCAACTTGCAAAATGTGACGCGGTTGTACGTTGTGTTCATATGACACCATGCATTTACCTCTACTTTGTGTCTGGTTGGAGTTAAGTAAGTGTCTGTCGATTAAATTGAGCTTCGATTGATTCGCTCGTGATTGTAATCCGGTTGACTCATTGATTGACGCAGTCAGTTTGGAAGTTGCTCCTTGATCCATTTCTTCAAACGTCCGTCTCTCCTACCAGCAGAGCAGGTGAGCACGTAGACTCGATGACTGCTCAGGCAAGGATACCCGGGCCTTTTGACTGGTGACGAATGCGTGCTTCTGCTGCGCGCAGTAAGACACACTTAGTCAGCGTTAAAGGTTCAGTTTAATCCCACTTCAAGACCGCGTTTTAACCTCACCTGTATGGCTTTACCTTTTTATGGTGACATAGTGAATATTGTCTTCTTCCCTACCGTGATCTGGATCCCTTTTTGGAGGTTCGCTTAGCTATTGCACTCGATGAACGTGTCAGGGTGTTTGTTTGAGGGCGGTACACTCTTAATTAACCTCACTTCTTTTCACAGGGTTTCCGATATGTAAATTTTACTGGCTCTGAGCGCTTTCTTCTGGAGATACACGTCCTAGTTTTGCCATAAAAATATCAGCTGACAATGGGCCAAGTGAGCTTTTCTCGTTTAAAACGTTTAAAACCAGCACCGTTACAGTAGAACCTAACATCTCGCAGATTTTAAAGTGCGGTTGGGGCATCGAGAAGCGTTTGTTGCAAACGCTGTCTTGATTGTTGCGGCATGCGTTCCCATATACTGCAATCCAGACGCAGTTAGACAAGTAGCCAGCGATCTTACAGTATTCACCGAACAAACAGTGACATATTTCTCCTCGGTAATGGTCTGTTTTTGGCGGTGTTCTGGACGTCAATGTATCACCTGGTGACTTTCAATTTTGAACACAAATTGACTGTATAGCCGTCAGCTGTCGACAGTGTGGCTGTTTTCATTCGGAAGCGTCATCATAGATTCTGACCATGAACTGATATGTGTCAATTTCAGTTCGTGTTTCCATGGGAGATAACCTTGTCTTCAAACATAAATTGGCGTATTTAAACCAACGGAGACACTAACGCTCTGTACTTATCAGAGCGCACTTGCCTCCAAGTTGGATCTTACTTACCAGACAACATTACAGCCTTTTGGACACACATCGCATGTAATGCATAAATGTTATGCTGCCTCGTGTGGTAGAACTGTTCGTTCAGCCGTCTACCCTCGGATTTTTATGCAGTTGCTCGAAATTCTTGACGCTCGCCAGAAAAGTCTTTCCGTTATCGAGTACACTTCAGTTTGCAAAGCAACTTGCATTAAAATTACGAAAGCATTTGAGGATGGATCGCAGGATCCCTGCTGCGTCGGAGTTGCATGTAGCCACTACACTTCGTAGACCAGACGTAACGTGTGAGCAACATTTCCACGAGCTTCCAGCTAGGTTTCGCTTTGGTCGTGGCTGCATTGATTACAGCTTCACACTCCGCTAATTGCGTCGACTCCGCCATTTGTTCATTGGTATTTTCGAATGTCTGAAAGATCTTCAAATGGGTTGGCTGAGCTGCACACCGGAACTGGTTTTCTTTTCAAGAAGTGTGTGCCCGTAAACTATGTCAGCATTCTGAAAGCAGTTTCCAGTCAAATCTCGGGCCCGGTTAGGGCTTACGCTGGCTTAGCGCCACCCTTCAGCATCTCAAGTTGGGTTCGATGAGGCTACGCAGCCTCCCCTTTTCTCACTCAACGTTGCGATAAATGTGGTCTGAGAGTGCCTAATAGTAGATTACAAATATGGTAATGCTGAAATGCTCCCAGGCGTTATACTTAGAAACACAAAGCATGCAGGCGATATTGCTCTCATAGAGAGTCCGGACCACTGTAAACTACCCACCATTCGTCAGCTTGGTATGACCCTTACTTCTTATTATACGTTTTATGGCATAACTGTCAGTATTCTGCGCCTGCTGTCATCCTTGGTAATGGGCCATTAGATGTAGTCGAGAAGTTCATGTGTTTTGCGAGTTTTTCAACACTGGTGGAGGGCCTGATAAGATAACAAACCTCGTAACCAAATCGTAAACGGCGTTTGTAAACTTACGTCATCCGTTGCGGCGGCATAATCTCCGTCTCTCAGTGAATTACTGCTATACGTGGAGGTTTTATTATACGGCTCCCGGTTCATTTGTCTGGTGAACGTTCACGGAGTGTCCATTTTCGACTTTCGGTTTCTCCGAAGCAGTAACTGAGTTCTTCGGCGTATCTTCCGAATGGACAGAGTCCGTCGACTACTAGATATAGTTATCTTCTCACTGTTGTCCTCGGTTTGGACACGAATGCCAGCTTTCCGCTTGCTGCGCCTTGCTTTGTTTGCGAGTGGTGTGTTAGGTTAGAAACAGCAGTATGGTGACCGACGTATGACCTGGGGTTGGAGCGTGAAGGCACTTAACTCGAAGCTTGCTTTAGTAGAGCATTCCCGACTTTCAGGCTGAGGTCTGCAGAACAATGAACACTCTTAATTAGGAACAATGTTTAGTGCGTGAATGGATATATGTCAGTTGCGTTCGTGTTGCGATTTCTGTGCATAGCGTTTTACCGTCTTTTTTATCCTTCTCCGTTGCCCCCCCCCCTTTTTTGCTGTCACTGTAAACACTGTGGAAGTGGAAGTTCAAATGTCGGTAATATTTATTAAATGCTCCAGGACATTACCAACTGTAACTGTCCATTTGAAACCTCTCTCAACCCGATATCCACACAAAGGCATTATTTGGATCCCCTCAGAAATGTGAAACGATGTTTTTTTATTCTTTACTTACAGATCCCTTCACCGGAGACAGTTCTGGGCGCTTCGTTGCATTCGATCACTTTTTCGGCTGTCATACTGGCCAACCATCAGAGACCAGTAGCCTGACAAATCATTTTTTGCACATTTCCGGTCGTTCGACACCAACTCTGGAGGATGCTTGGTTTGGTTGTATTTTCTTCCGTCCTACACATCAGTGCCTAGCCGGCCTACGCCTGCCCACCGGTCCCTTCCTTTTCGGACTAATTATTCACTGGGACGAGATGTTTTGGGCTCGCGAACTTCCACTCCGTCTCCTCCTACGACTGGGCAAGTCCGTTCGTCACTACCCAACTACGCTTCTGTCTGACCGAGACCGACAACCAGTGTTCAACAGTTCAACCGGAACTAGTATCCTACAGTTACTTGACGAGCTCGGAGGCGTGAAAACGACCCCACATGGGGAATACACCAACTTGGGGGCTTCGCTACGGACCGTTTGCCGTTTGAACGAGGCTAAGATCTGCTTACGTTCCTCGTGTGTCGCCACTCATGGTGCAGATTTGAGCATTGTGGTGGGTGTGCGATTTTATTTATCTATTGTATGACTTCACACGTGCTGTCTCATTACGCAAATTTTTATTTATAGTGAATCCTTAACTGTCGAATGGTCACGACTTCTTCCATCGTCGTTTGCCAGTGCCAGATTGCAGCGAAAAATAATGTTGATAGATGTGATCTACAGACAGTATATCACTCTCATGGTTAGGTTGAAACTAGTGCCCCACTTGTCCACTACGCCTTTCATTTGAAATGAGACAGTGTCACTCCAAAACTTCTATTGAGGGTTGTGAAGATTTTACATCTTGTTGTGCAACCAGCCTCCAGGATTTGTGAGTTTACAAATGACCTGTGTGACAAAACAGTTGGGAATAAATCTGGAAGACGTGGGCGTGGTTTTGTTGCACGTGTGGCAAGTTAGGAACCGAAACTGCACAGAAAAGTATAAAACGGTCTCGCTTGTGATCAGGATGGATGCCATAAAACATGTATCGTTTGCCTTGCCAGCAGTATACTGAAGAAATCATCATTGACATGGATTTGTTTGCGCCCTAACTGGACTCCATTCTGCATTGATGTGTAGGTGCAAAGCATCTACAACAGACGGTTTGAACAATTGTATCAACTACGTAGTTGCTGTCAGGCCTGCGAATCTTTTACAATGTGGCCTGACCAGAAGTACATCTTTTGAGAAACAGTGCAAGGAAAATTGGAAGAACCAAGAAAGGAAATATGAATTTATGTCTACGGGCTCTGGCCGGTATGCGTGTATGTAATGAGATTGGGCCGGAGCGGTTTCTTGATTGGAGATAGTGTTCGCGCACAAGCTGCTACAGACGAAATTATGGTCAGATCGTCGCCAACCAATCGTTAACGAGAATCGGTTGCTATTGGATGCGTATCCGATTCAAACAACTGATGCAAGGTCGTGGAACAACATAGCAACAAACTAGCCAATCAAAACGCGAGAACGTCTGTCGCCTAAAAGCTATTGTGAATACTGTTTTTTCTCTATAAAAAGGGTACTGTTTTCCAATAAATTAAGATCGCTTAATGTCACCCGGACCTCTGTTCTGATTTTTCTCGATTTAATGACTCAGCACGTGACTGTGTGTAGGTAACTCGCTTGGGTCTAGAAAACGTATGAAACTTTTTATTCACATTCCAGTTTTGCTGCCGAATTTTTATAGGTAATTTTCTGGAGTGTTAAACTGAATCATGATCTAAAT
>LOND01002889.1:0-22063 GCA_014220965.1 Paragonimus kellicotti | reverse complement strand
GTGGTTAATATTCGGTGTCTAGTGTACCTTCTCATATAACGATACCTCCCCGTCAGTGTTTCGCCAGTCCTGTTGTGTAACTGTAACAATGTTTGCCGTCGTAACATCGGACTGTCTGAATATACGGTCTGCAAACCAGCAAAATATATGCCAACCCATCACAGCAAGAAAAGAAATGATTGATCATATAACCAAGAAAGCACATCAGGCACAGAATACATATCAATAAACAAAACTTACGGAAAAATACCACTTTCTGATACATGTCGAAATTTTAACTACACACCTGACATTAAGCCCCCAGAGGTAGCAATCAATACAAGCCCATTTGTGACTAAAGTGAGTATATTTATCAAAGCCACAAAAAGTGGTCAGATAAAATGCTGTGTAAAAACTAGATCTAAATGTATTTACACGAAAATAAAGTGACCCCGAAAGAAAAACAAAACAGCGGCAATCAGCCTGCTTGTCTTCAGTTACTGTTTGGCTAATTCCTCTCGATTGAGTTCGAATAACCGAAGAGTGAGACGCTGGTTCATTTTCGCAAACTTCTCCGTACATTTTTCAATACATGATAGCTGAAAAATATTAAAATTACAGTCAGAATACGTTTGTGTAAGAACCCACCTCGGATTCATTCAGCTTCCGAGCTGTGAAATTACTCACGCACCTATCGAAACAAACCGTACTGCACCGAACGTACAATTCCGATGTTTCTTTGATCTGCATCTGTACATTTGAAAAATGAAGAAAGCGATTCGGTTAATTTTTATTTACGGAATTTGCTTCTTCAAACGCAGTTAAGTGGTGCAAGAAGTAGGATAGGCAAACATCCACGAAGATGGTAACACGGTTCAGGTCGCTTTTGTTTTTACAACTCCCCTTGAACGAAGTAACATTACCGATCATCACAGCACCAGTTAGGGATCAAACCTTCTCAACGCAGTAATATCAATTATCCTCACAGCAGAGGGATACTGAAATGGAGGCAGAGTTCTAGGCGCATCTGCGATAAACGGAAAATAATATTAACGTCAATCAAGACTATATTATAGTTTCAAAGGTCGCAATGACAACACGATCGTGTTAAGCCCTAGCCGCCCTGCCAAACGAAAGCAGTTTGACCGCTTTTACATCAGGAGATAAGCGCTGTCATGTGACATACTGTATCACGAATGTGTTGAATACAGCGAGACTAGCCAAACCTACACCTGAACATTCGAAAAGATCGACGTTGAAGCGTGTAACCATAGGATACTAACTGAAAGCAACGCATTCACGGTTACGCCTTAAAGTACATATATATATATATATATATATATATATATATATATATATATATATATATATATATATATATATAAACTTGTTCCAATTTTGCTGCAGCGCCTACACGAGTTTCTAGTTGAATGGTGGAAAAGAAAATCATTTATAGAGCGACGTATCGTGAATTCATCGTCAAAGGAAGCAGCACATCATTTGGAATTTGCCATCCGGTGTTTTAAATAATCTGTCTCAAAATTTAAACCGGACGGTAGGATAAGTTGACTGCGTGAATACCATCAACCAGATGAAGACAAGACAGACAGGGGTAGCCGCCCTAGATCTATTAAAAAAATATTTACATCATTGTTGATCATTTAAAGATTGGAAGGTGAATAAGCCATCACATAACATAAGGAGTCACGTAGACTGTATACTGTCACACTGTCCAAACGTAAACAGGAACGGTGGCAGAAGCTGGGCCTGAACCTTCAACGGTATAACTGGTGGTTGAGCGCCGTTGCTAATGAGCTATTGTGAGCAATGTCAGCGTCGAAAATCTAGTTTCAAAGTTGTTAATGTTTCACGGAAGAATCAGTCTTGTGGATGAAGTAAAACGTTGTGGTTACAGTCAATGACCTCTACATATGAAGAAATCAACTCAGTTAAGCATCAACAATAAGGGGAGCCAAACACTGTGTAGGTGATAACGGAAAAACAAGTGGGCCAACAGGCTGTGAAGGCATGACTCTCTCAGGATGATCACACTGTGAAGGTTATTTATCTGGGAGGTACAGGCTATCCATAATGTTTGTTGGGTCAATGACAGGTGATTGCTTCTTGCACCATTCAGATAAATTGCCGTTACTCAAATTGTTGAAGGAACCTTTCAAATCCATCCAGATAAATAATCACCAGTGATCCGTACACCATTAACCAAGAAAGTCCAAACCAAGGATTTCCTAGCTTTTAGATGGACAGTCGATGGCCCACCAACCAAGAATGACCTTAAGTAACTGGTTTTGTCATTTCAAATTAGAAAGCATTCCCGTGGCAAGAATACAGAATGTAAGAAACCTGCTGTTGAAAACATATGAAGCGCGTGTTGTAGGAGGACAGTTTAAAAGACAACAAGGTATCCCCTGTCTTCAATTTTACTAGCTGACAGCAGGGATACTGGTTATGATAACGAAAAAATCATCATCCTATACAGTGACCCTGATGGTCATGTTTTT
This sequence comes from Paragonimus kellicotti, assembly GCA_014220965.1. NCBI lineage: Eukaryota > Metazoa > Platyhelminthes > Trematoda > Plagiorchiida > Troglotrematidae > Paragonimus > Paragonimus kellicotti. The sequence goes on along the minus strand of LOND01002889.1, from coordinate 19,565 downwards.
AGTAGCAGGGAGGAAGTAAATCAAAATTCCATGCAACGCAATTTCTAACAAGCAAATCCCCTGCTTGTTGTTTTTAAGGTTTATCAACCACGGTACAAACAAAGGTGACTGAAGAGGCTCTTGAAAGCATAAAAGAGAAACCCAATCTTCTGACATCACTTCCACTTCTGCGGTAAAAAGTCACACTGTCTAGGGATCTCGACAAAAACAGGGCGAGTGATACTACAGTCTGTTCTGCAATCACAAGACCACTACTTTGTGTTACCCAAAAAAATCGAACGCCTTTTAGACAGAAGTGTTTTTTGTACGCGACTAAAACTGCAAACAGATGTCGGTTTAGTACAGTACCAAAAACTTTTCATCCCACGGTTATCAGGTCCCCTAATGCAATTGCGCCGTTTCATATCTGAACTAGAAGTGGGATACAAAACATTTGAGTTCTGCTGAAATTGAAATGACCACCATCACCAAAAAATGACGACAATAACTCGGTGAGTAGCACTCACAACTCGATCTGTTCCGAAACCATACTAGTGATAGTCATTTCCCGTCCTTTGCGGATGCCTGGAGGAGTGCAACTGACGAAATCTATACCGAAGTGACTTCGGTATTGAATGCTGTGGATTTTAGCAGTGGAGAGATCGGACGATACCGAAAAAATTGAAAGGCGTGATGAATGACTACATTATATCCCATGGACTCGTAGCAAGAAGAAACGAACAACGGAGGCGAGCTACGCACCTCAGACGAAAAAAGTACCACTACGTGAAGTATCTACAAGCAGAAGTAATGTGGACATCAAGAGAGACTTTCAGTTGGAGTTATTAAAAACTGAAAACTGCAGAAACAGGAAGGTTTCACTGGCAATTGTTTACCGGAAGCTTCGAACAATGCCGAAGTTGACGAAGTGCCGTAAGAAACAAAGAACACGGTGGGCTGAGAATCACATTGCTTGGACGGTCGGTAGCACAAGGTGATTTGTGCCAATGAAAATTTCTTGATTTCAACGATCCGGAAAGTTGGGATTAACATCCGCATGATTTACGTAGTTAGTTCAAAACATATGGTAGACGACCGCTTGAAGGTGACAGTGTGGTTATCTTGGGAACCTTTTTCTCACGGAAAGTTGGGATCGACGTTGTGTAAGAAAAGCAGAATGCTCAGTCATGGGGTTAGGCACTTTATTCACCTGCTGTCATTTACAATTGAGTACAATAGGATGTTTGCAACACGCATACAGCCCAGGAGGGTAAACAGTAATTAATGGACAACCAGACTGATACAATGACCTGACCATCCCCAGTTACGTTTTTAATCCAGTTGAGGCTACAGAAACTATAAGTCAGTCACGCGTGTCGATCGAACAATCAGCCAGAGAAAGCCGCTTGGTAAGTACGGAACGCTCTGAGTGAAACAGGAACTAGCCTGATGAACAATGGTGGTGTCTAAATTCTGAGACTAAACGGTGGTAATCTGTTCCTTGAAATCTAAGCAGTAACATCGAAATTTGAGTAAGAGCGTGAATGGGAGACAGTCATTTTACTACTACTATTGTTATTCGATTAATGTATTAAACCGACTTGTGATAAAACCTTGTTCGTTCTGAAGAAATGACGTTTTATTTTTTATGGATCGATCCGCATAAACTGTCAAAATTTTTGTAAAAAACCAAGTGGCTTTATAGCCATGGGATAGATTCCATTAACGATGTACTAAATTCGTCAACTTTTCACCGAAGAAATTTCAGTCCCAAACCTTCAATGCATTAGAACGAACAACTACTAAGAGGTTGAAAGTTAAGGTTAAACTGACTGACCGCACACATTAAAACGTTTGCAATCGGCGTATTGGGCTACGCAGGGGCTGAATGTTACCCGCCTATTCGAAAACAGACAGCATCACTCAGGGTGAAAGAAGTTCAAACCGACCATTGTATAATTGGTGGTCGACGTCGTTACTGCACTGAGCTACCGCATGCTCATTTGAGGAGGGAACTGCACAGCATAACTCACCTACTTATAGTGCGCCCGCAGTATCCCCATGTACTGAGAATGAACAAACATCACACAGAATAACGTCCGTTTTGTCCTTTTAACAGGTGAGTATTGATGAAATATTGGTTAGCCGAGGTTTTTGTATATTCTTTCTAAATACAAAATGAGCGATCATGGACACCTACTTCAGGTATTCTACGCTTCAAATAACGTTCGCCAAGGGATGTCCGATTTGCCTTTTCCCTTTCAACCACGCTCTAGACTATCAACTGAAATGAGCACTGCAAGGTTTCAAGACCTCGCTAAGTTGATAGCCGTTGTGTCTGCGAATGTCATCTTTTTGGTTACCATCTCTACACACAACGTGCAAACCATGAGGAGCCGTCTGAAAGATTGGGTTGATCTGGATAGGATACGCCTCGCACTGATGAAGTGAAGGTCATGTGATACTTGGTCGGTTCGAATCCTACTTTAATGTTAAGTGAAATTTGGCGACATGATCTCATTATTATGTAACGATGTTGAAGTGTCTATGAGGATAACGAAAAGACGTAGTGAAATCCTCAACCTCCGTCACTCGTATCTCAAAAAGAAGTCCGGTTATTGGGACAAAGCTCGAAGGTAACTATAATCATCTCCACTAACAACAATACACCAGGGTTGACAGTGATGCTTCGTTCAGATTAACATGACAAGAACAAGCCCCAGTTTATACACAGGAGAAAAGGAAGGGACTTACTTTACGGAACCACTCTGTTTGAACTCAAGAACTCCGCATCAAGGTGCCTATATCTTGCAAACAAACAACCGAGTGAGCGTAAAATGGCACCTACAAGTACCACATAAAAAAGTTTGGTAAATGTCTGAAGAGGCTGAAACCAAAAACTAAAATTGAAGAGAGGAATAAGCAATCTTACGAAAGCACGTACTATGCCATCATGATCGAGTGCACAGAACTAACATTGTGGGTGGCTGGGATGAATCATGATCATCAAAATCATCACCATTTTCAGCTTTAAACCACACGCATGAGTACTATGGTTCGAAGTACAGCTGCTCCTGACAGCAGTCTGCAGAACATGTGCATACATACGAAGAAAGAAGAACTAAGTAGAAAAAACGGAAACTCACTAGGAAGGGTCAAGAATCCCAGGGCTGCAAGTTTGCCGTTAAAGGAGGAACAATGTTGTGTCCACAAGCGTTTCCAATCAGCAGCGTGGACGGCCGCGAACGCCCCATTGTAGCAGGCATCACGTGCCATCCTTGTTCAACGAGGCGATCAAGACATTCATAGCCTGTGATCACGTAATCGCCTGACCGCCCTGCGGTCTTTTCCAACCATCAGCAGCTGCACTGAACAATGTATTGTGTGGCAGGCAACCGTCAGCATGCGGAGTACATGAACCAACCAGCGAAACATGGACTTCAATAACCTTGGTTATCGGTCGCAAACTTGAACATTTTCCGATTGCGCGCCGACTGGACGCCGAGTTGCTCAAACAGTAAGCTCATTTTATAAAAGCTAACTGGTGGGCGATGGTGGTGGAAAACATATATTTTGTATGCGTCCTCCCAAAAATGAATTCGGTCCTTCATCTACAAACTAAGTCGGAGCGTATAGCTTATAAAACCTTGCTTTGCTCCACAATCGAATGAAGTTGCTAAGGCACAAACAGCATACATTGACGAATTCACTAAGTAGTCCTGCAATCTTTATGGACACCTTGTCAGCGGGCTTACAAATTGATGAAATGACACTACCAAGCCAGGTGAAATGACGAGCAGCCTTAAGCGTCCTGTCCGTGACGACAAAGACTGGAGTAAATTCAAGCCAATCTTGAAACAAAACCTCACGCGTTGAAGGTGCAAGGTACATACCGTGCCCCTTCTGACATAGCTCAGACGAATGGTTGGGGCCACCACAGTCTGTAATCATATGATCGTCTGACCGCTTGGAGATTTTTATTCAAACCTTAAACAGGACCTTATGCTCTCCGAAGGTGTCTCAAACAGCATGTACTTTATATAGGCACTGCAGAGTACGTCCAACTCATTGCCTCTTCGTGGTGCGTTTTAGTCACTAGAGCGAAAGGTGAATGCAGATGTCCGGGTTCACAAACGAGCTGACGACCCGTTGACTACTCAACAAGAAGAATGGAAAATCCTAATTTTAACCATTCAGAAGAGGGAATCGGAATCCTCTCGTTGACCATCGGTTCCACACTGTGGGTGGGTGAGACACAGGATAACTACTGACTCGAATGGTTCTATGAGGTGCACTTGGTACAACAGAAAAGGCTATGGACTGACATATTGGGCACCAGCTTCTTATGGATTACTATCTCCATGGTTCGTGGTGCTGCTAGACCGATGATCACAAGTCCCAAATGAAGTCTCCCCAGCCAACTCTCTACCTTAGCACCAGGAAGCATCTTGTCCATAACAAACAAATGCCAAATTTGCCGCGCACCACCTTGCTCACATTTTGACCGAGAGACCTACAGCTGGTCACGCTTTACTTACACTCCGCTGCACCCTAACAAACTTTTCTATTTGTTCCCGGGCTGTCAAATTATTCTGGACATGGTGATTCTTATCCTTTCTTAGTTTCCAGCATAACGAGCTTGTCTTGTGTGTCACTCAGCAAAAAAATAAAGGAATTCATAGCAGTATACTCCTTCCGTTACCCTGAAGTAGTGGTTAGGCTTGTGTACTCTACTGGTCCGGAGGAGTGTACTGACTAGGGCAACGACCACTTCAGACACAACCCTGTCAGACAGGCCAAAGGAGGAGCAGTCAGACGAAAATCAGTTGCACTTACATGATTGCATGTCGCACTGCTGACAGCGTAGAAGTGCTCGGGTAGAGGTATGACCTTATAAATATACAGCAGAATTATATTTATATATGCAGCACTGTTTTCGTCCGTATAAACAGGCAGCGAAGAAGATACTGTCGGATAACCCAACGGGTCATCGTACTCCCTGGCGTATTATGTGATTTGGTTGTAAAACTAGCAGTGTTTCTCAGAGGCTTGATTTAGCTTTGAATACATCTTCTGTAAGCAGCAAAAACAGACAGCAATGTCTTATTCACTGGCGCCCTCGGGCTAGGCAAGCCCCTCACTGCCAAGTGAGTCAGACTTTTGAGTCATTGGCTCCCGGTGGGGTACCTCAAGAAAACCCTTCTGCCTCGCGAACGACACTATTTTAATTAGTCCGTCTGCAAAGAACAAGTCCAACCATGTCCAACCGACTACACAATACGGCCAGTCTGTGTGGTACGTACGTCAAAGCAATGTTACATGATTGTGATAGCTCGGACAAAATCTCTGCTGTTGCAGGCAAGCCACTGGAGAATGCCAATCGCTTCGATAACCTGAATAATGGTGAGTGGTAAAGGATTTGGTTAATGTAAGTTGAAAATCACTAGTAACTGATCACAGCCGCAGCATTCCTATAGACTTTCCAGTTAGTCTCTTTCGAAAAGAAACGTCAGACCTCAGTGTGGCTGGAAAGTCTATGGGAATGCGATAGTTGCGATCATTTGCGGGTGATGTTCAACTCATATCAACCAGAACAGTCACCTTGTAAAGTTGTTACGTATCTATTGAGGTGCCCACGGGGATAGCTAAAACATATAGCGCGTTTGCTAAGCTTTCCCATATGTGGTGTCGCGAAGACGCTAGAGTGTCCATTAAAAGAACAACGTGTGTGTGCGCTCACTTGTGTCTGATGAACCGGAGATCTGACTCATCCATGCAGAAGACGCATATGGACTATCGAGATTTGACTAGTGAAAACAAACAGCTGTCGGCCATCGTTGGTGTGGTTGCATGAGGTTCTCCAAACCTAGACACAGCACATGTCTAGACTCTAAAGACGCACTAACGTCAAGTCCACTTTGCGTTTCCTGGTTAGAAGGACGTTAACGTAGTTGAACAAGCTTGGCCACACGCACTCAGCACCTACAACAAGGTGTAGACCTCTAGTATAATAGTTCAATTACCAGATGACGTAGAGGTGTAATGGGCATGTTCGGTACGTAAGGCATAAATGTGGCACTGGTTCGGATAGTATGAAGGCTCGCTAGGTTGTCAAACACTGAGTATGCGCATTATCCATCGAACGACCTAAACCTCACCGGAATATGTTGTCCGAAAGCGAGTAAAATACGATCCACGAAGCCGCGAGTTTAACAATCACTGCGAGAGAATCGCGAAGTATGATGGGCACGATGTGTTGTCGGGATGAAACAAGTCGATGTAACCTGAAATTCCTGAGAGGTTTCCAGCGTTGCCCCAACGTCGGGCAACCAGAAGCAGGATGTGTGCGAGGTAATTCGAGGCAAGTGGCATACATACACACAATCCGCAGCGAGTCTTAGGACTATCGGCCAAATATAGTGAGTGACAGTTCAACTGGCTACCAGAGCTGGTAACTACGACTTCTGACGTACACAGCGTTTCTTGGCTTATGGGTACTACCTTGTTAACTGAAGCCGATGTCTCTGTAGAATCAGGTTCTGTAAAGATAGGGACCAGTCCAAGTTAGAAAGCAAACGGAATAACCATGAAGTAGAGACAACAAAGCCGTTCTAAATGACCAGAACTAGGTTAACGCTACTCCAACGTTCAATAAGTGCTTGCGTAGTTTTCGTACTTATCATCGAAAGGATTTAGTTCATAACTCAGCAAAACTGCCGTTGTTTTGGAAACCAAACTTAACATGCGAACATATCCGGGAGCGTTCGGGTGGGTTTGGCCGTGACTATGGTTACATTGATCAAATCTGCATACCTTGTCAAGTGTGGGAAAATCGCCGCCGATAAAGAAGGCGGATAAAAGTACTCTAAGGCATACAGAGGGGTTCTGAGTTAGTTGCACTTTGGCATGGTCCAGCAAAAAAATGATACCCAAGAAACGTCAACATTTTCAGAGCAATCTATAAGCAGACCTCGAGTGGGATTAGGGATTACGACAGTTTGTCGTCAAACTACAGCATCTTAAGTGGAATACATCAGTAATCCCCAGCTTCTTTTTTTGCATTGGGCAAGATCGTGCAGAGCGCCCGGATAGAACGCAAAGAGAGTGAAAATGCTACGATTAAAGTACGTAGAGGGAATTGTCCTAAACTGTAATGCTTTACGAATCACTCAAAGCGGTCTCGACAAATTAGGAATATCTGTCAGCCAGTGGCATGAACTACTCATACACGCTACGTATCATAGTGACAGGGCTCCACATCTGTACTCACACTTGATGGTGCACAGCATAAGATAGATCGGAATATCATTTATCTTGGGAGTTGTATCAGTTTTGATAGAATATATGACGAGATTGCAAATCTTATGGCTAGAATTCAAACGGTGTTTGCCAGCTTACGCCACTTGTGACGGTAACAAGGTATGTCGTTCTGTGAAAGTCAGGGTCTATAACACAACTGCACAAGCACTCCACTGATAGAACTAAAACAACCTGGACAACCCACACACAACAGGTTCATGACTTGTTTTAGGTTGACAATGTCTCTTGAGCATTAGCTGCAAGCAACAGAAAAACCTCATCGGCAATGACAAACATCGACATCTTGCTTACGAGAAAGACAGTGTAGTACTCTCAATCAACAGACTTCATTGATTAGGATACACCTTATGTGCGCAAACCCATCGCCTACCACGTTGTATTTCGTTTGTGTTGAGTTAGGATGGAAAAGACTATCTGTTAGCCAGGGCATGCTTCTAGCTCAGAAATGAAAGTGTCGATGTCAAATTTTATGTCCGTGAGGCAGTGCTAGCCTTTTGACTGAGGTCAAAAGGACGACGAACACCTTCGGTTGCCAACGTTGTTGGACAGTAGGGAAATTTGTACTGTGATTTATTGGTGAGCTCTTATACGAGTGAAACCTGAGTCTAATGCTTACTTTCGAAAGGGTTTGGCTGAACTGTGTGAACGTTAAAGCTGCGGCCAATTGCGATTCGTATCAAACAATTGCCCATCATTCTGCAGTCAATAATCGTTAAGCTTTCTACGAGTTTTTCTTATCTCTCATGGTGGTCTCCCAATATTTGTTGTGACAGTAATACTTGCCGGATGTAGCGGATTAACATTTTGAATATATTTTTCTTGCAGAAGTCAGTAGCAAGGTTTAGCAGTGTGCGATGTGTTGTGTAATCTGTCGACTAACGACGTATGTGGTCCAACCGGTGGTGGTCGTTCGCAAAATCAGTAAAATCAAAAACGAATACTGACTGCCTGCGATGTTCTTCGCACAACCAGGCCAATCACTGTAGGTTACTCGAATCGAACAAGCATAGACGAAAACCGAAAGTCTTTCACATGAACAGACCTCGTCTTCTACCCGTACAGTATGGCCGATCAGATACTTGGATCGACGGCCTTCCTCTTCAGAGGCGTTCACACATCCTTTCAGTATGCAAATAAGGCAGACTGACAACTGTTACATGCGTCCGTTACCATGAAAAAGCATTACATTGGAAAAACAAAGAGTTGCAACATATTTTGTATTCTCGTTTTATGAACCTAACTGTGGTTAGAGAAAATAAATCACGGAGCTAAATCTCCCAGTTTTAAGTGTTCTTAAAAAATGAAGCCTCTTCGTTTATATATCCATACAATTTTCTAATAAATCGGCAAGACAGATAAAGTAACGCTGTCTTATCTGAAATATCGGGCATCTTCGAGAGGTAGATCTTAGATTACACTGCTGGAGTAAAAGCTATCGACACTTGAGGCAGGAAGAACTGGTTACCAGACATTCGAAAGATAGGACGCACCAGGATTCTGCACGCTAGTGAGCGACGGGCACGCTTACGTTTCCGGCATCATCAATAATGTCGTAAACCCGAATGTAAAACATCTAACGAAATCAGGAAAAGAGTATAGGTGTGCAGATGAGAGAAAATACTGAACAGAATGAAAAGTTTAGGCAGCCTGACAGTATCTGGTCAGTGTTAATTGGTATAAGGTATGTCAGCAAACGTCGCGTGGTGTGAATGTTAACGGCTTCATCTAATACATACATAGCATTATATCTGACACGTTATCTTTGAACATTAAAAACCGCTCAGTTTTTTAAGTAAACGCCAAACCACAACACCGACTAAAAAAGTTCTTACAGCGCTGGGTGCAAGGTCTACAAACGTCACTTATCGAGAAGGTTAAATATATATTCCACGATTAAATTGATTAACTTTAACAGATATATATCTCACACCTCAGTCATTGTGAGGCCCACGAATGTTTCAGGGTCTCAGTTGCCCACCTTGCTCATTATTCTGTTGGTGCGTCATCCTTTCTTTAAAGCTGATTACCTTATCAAAGCGTAGGAAGTCCCAAATACATATATAATCAATGGCTTAACATAACGAACCTCTGTCAGGTTAGACAATGGGAAAAGAAAGTATCTCGCATACTTCCCGTTTTTCCGGCAAACGTTGAGCCTTTGATATTCATACCCCAAAGTGAACTGTGGTTTTCCTCCTTTAGCTAACTCGGTTCCCTTGTTTACGGCGACATAAACAACAGTATATTGCCCATGCAAGTCTTGGCCATTTAATGGCAATAATTAACGGGGCACAAAACTAAGGAGCATACAATTTAATCCGCTATCACTCAACTGCCGTCAAAGTGATCGTACGGGGGCCGAGAACTAATATATTATGCTACGCGTATCCACAGGTAAAGGGGCGAGACTTTATTATTACCGACAGGTGCCTTTTTTGTTGTCGACGATCTCCAACAGAATGTTCAAATTCAACAGACTTATAACTCTGTTCAAATCACCTCTACATGTTTTAACCCATTTAGCGAACCAAAGTTAAAATGATCCACCAGCAATGTATGTTTTCTAACCGTTAGTAGAACTTCGGCAATGCATACTATAAATCTTCCCTTAGAGAATTCGTCACCGCTGCTGCCGCATGATGATGAAGCAAACTATGACGATCGCTCAATGCGTTCAGTGAATCCTTCTACTTCACGCAACAGTCCGAGCATCTTCAATTGGTATCATGCTAATGGGCTCGAACTCAAAGTCGAGAAATGCAAAACAATGTATGTTCGACACCTGTCAAATACTGTACACGTGCTAAGTGGCTTCATTCTTCGGATAGTTCTCGCGTTCACAAGCTCTCCAAACGTGACAAACATCATTAACGCGGTACTCGAGAGACTCAACGGGCGATTTGATCTCTAGTGGATTAAATTTCTCTACAAAAAATCCAACCGACTGTGGCTTCAGAACAGAACTACGATTTTGTCTTCCCTTATTCACAATGGCAAGTGGTTCCTCCAGAATGGTAAACGTGCCGCAAAGGTGATCTCTGGATTGAAAGCTAGAATGTAGGAAGTACGACTTGGGAAACTGAATAATTATTCATTGGAGTTTGGTCGGCATAGAAGTGACCTTTTTCACCATTAAATCACCCAACCATCCTTGTGAGTCCATGGCAAGAAAAATCACATTAGGGAATCATCTCAAATGTGATGGACTGCATTATGGGCAGTTTTCACTAGGTATCTGAGACGTGGAGTGCTCTTCTGGAAAAAGCCATTTCTGTCAACTCCGTTTTCATCTGTACGGCTGGCCCGGATTATTATACTCTGTCCTAGCTCAGACACCACACTCGTTTTCACATCCCATCATTATCGTCTCTAGTCTTGTGTCTTGACAGGTTGCTACAAGAAACGCGCAGAAGCCGCCACATTTTAATTTCGTAAACAATTCATTGTTCTACTGACTTGACTATGGTGGAATAACTAGTCACGTTGTATTACAAGGGTTCGCCATTGTTCAACGACTGACAGAGATGTGTTGACAAAAACCGCCAACAAAGACTCAACCGAAGCAACTTGAGAGGCACCTTCATAAATAATTTCTGCCTCTCAGAAAAAGGTAAACCAGTGAAATGGTTCATTCGAGGTGCTACCCAAGTTAGTAGTTAATGGTAGGTCTGAGTTACAAGGGAGAAGGGGAGAAGGTAGGAAATGAAACGTAACAGTACCACCGAGCACAGAGTTGAGGTGAATGAATCAATTTATGGGTATGTTATAATGAACAACGATCGTGTGGATTTTCCAAAGATCCTGGCTACAACCATTCTTTTTTTACTTGTCTGGCTTGTGTTCACACTTCTATTTATGCTTACTATAAGAAGTCTGGTACAAACTCAGTGCAAATTTCCCTAGTCGTGCGGCTGGTTGTACGCAACGAGTGCACTTCCCTACTATCACACCAACCTTCAAAGTTTAACCCGCACCTTGTCGGGTGTTGTTTCACATGCTCGAAGGTTCCACGCGAAACACTAGATACATACGGGTTGTGTCCAATCCACCCTGCATCCTTCTCGTTTGATGTTTAACGGGACCCAGCTCAGCTGCTTTTCAGGAAAAGCATCCCAAACTGCTGCCCATCGCGACTGGCTTAATCCATGCGGTAGACAACAGAATACATTGGCCAATCAGTGCATCCACTCTGGAACTAAGTGTACTGACCACACCGTACTTACGTTTGTATCAGAAATCACATTAATTGCCATCATAACCACATGATAATTAAGATACGGCTAAGTGATCTGAAAATGAATTGGGCCATTGTCGTCATGTTCACGACCAAATGGCGTTGGCAACCGAACAACATGCATAACTGCACGGTTCACCAAATCCATGCACTACGTATGCGTGATTGGAATGCAGTTTTGTACAGTAATTTGTACTTCATATTTTCATTGTTCTTCACAATTTCCGCTTTCCTCAACATTCACATGTACACTCGATGTTTAAAGCCATGTGAATCGAACGAATCAATAATACAAAATTTACCTCCAAGGTCGCGAGCCCTGCGTTCTCTCTGCGTTTCGTGTCGCTTGTGTACTGATTTCTGGAGAGTTAAAGGCTAACGGAATCAACCATTTGTTTCAGCACATTTCCGAATTCACCTGTTGTCGGAATTATCTCCGTTGTGACCTCATAGTTACTTGGGAGCAACACGACAGATCGTGTCCATTGAAAACCATTTGGTATAGTAGAACTCTAAACCAACGCAACTTTATGAACTATTGTGAGTCAGTTGCTTTTATTTTCATCACACTTTGGCCTCGTATCAACACCTGAGTTTTATATAGTGTTTAGATCCACTACAAGAACATCAGAACAACTGTTCTGATGAAATAGTGTTAACACTATTTCAGGTCAACTGTCATCTGGATCACACAAGTGAACTGATAATTGACAGACTGCCCGGATAAGAATACTATTACTGTGAATAATTAGCCAAATTCTGCATACTTCAGAACTAGGGTGAAACCGCTGAAACAATGAAGCCGCATAAATTTAGAGAAATACCGAAGAAAATGACGGGAGGAAGTTTACCACTCACTTTGTTGAGGTATTCGCTCATTTCTTCATCCATTCTTGTGTTTTTGTGAATATTGACTTATACAATAGATCAGAAAAACTATCTCAATCAAAGCGAAGAGACGAAAATCACCACATGCTGTACCGCAATCGGAAATTGAATATTGCGGACTTCCAATAGTCAATGGGTCAATGATTCACAGTACAGTAGTTACTACTCGGGTTGGAGGCAGGGGGGAAAAGTATCCGGGTCCAATCGTTTTACTTTGTTCGTTGTCGAGCGGGCATCTGTCGACCTGAAAAGCGGACAATCGAGAAGGACCTAGGAACCACTGTTTCGCACACTCTCTCGAGCTCTGCGAACGCTGAAACAAACGCAAAAAAGGCTAGCAACACCCTGGCGTTATTGAAACGTCTTTTCGGCCAGTTCAACCCAGTTGTTTTCAGCTTCTATACAACAGTTTCGTTCGACCGCATCTGGAGAATGGAACTGTGATCTGGCCACCACATCTCCAAAAGGACAAGCTGCTCCTGGAGACCGTGCAACGTCGAGCCACTAGGGCAGTCCGGGGTCTGAAAACCAGGCCGTATGAGGAAAAGGTTAAAATCTTTGAACATGTACTCTTTAGAGTATCGTCGGCTTAGAGGTGATTTGGTATTAACCTTTTTGATAATGAAGTCCCCGGATCATCCTTGCTGGCTGGTAATCAACAAGGGAAATAGCATGACACTGAGGGGCCACCCCCTAAAACTAGAGGTCCAACATAGCAGACTAGAATGTAGACATAGCTTTTTCTCATTGCGTGTTTGCAAGGCTTGGAATGCTCTACCAGACCATGTTGTTTCTGCCAGCTCTGTAACAATTTTCAAGGCTCGCCTTGACCAACGTATATTGCGTTAGTTCGGATACTACGATTTCCCTCCCCCATTCTCAGCCCATTGCTCAGGACCTTGAAATTCTACGTATCGAGCTACGAAAGTCTCAAAAGCTCCAGCTTTCTACTCCCGCTAACAACTCATTGAGTCACTGAACAATGAAAACAGGACGCAACACCACTCTTGCAGATTACGTCAAGTGTCAAGAACAGAATGAGATCACTATTGTTTTGAGCAAATAACAGCCTAGCAGCGCTCTAAAGTGGTCCGTAGAAGTGCAGTTGACGACCTCAGAAGAAAGGCTGTTCCATTGTTTAATGACCATATAAAAGAACTCTTGCCTATGGAGGGTCTAGATACGAAGCCTGTAAAGTTACCTGGCATGTCCTCGTCGACAATCGCGGTTCGCTACGATGAATATTCTTTCTACTAGACCTGTCCTAAAGGACAAGGGTGTAGGAATTAATTCACCGAGTAGTCGCCAGACTTTAAGCAGATTCAGATCAAAATCTTCACATCGAGACCGGCGTACGATATTCCTTAAACCCGCGAGTAGTTTGGTAGCCACACCCTGGACACGTTCAACAGCCAGTATGTCTTTCTCCTGCCTGGAATACGCGACCTGGTTAGCATACCGGAATACCATTTCAGTTTAAATCTCGCAAAGCGTTTGAACCACTTCCTTGCCTATGCAGGGGGGAAAGTGCGCCCCTTCATTCTAAAAGTGCCGGATCTCTTTCTGCCGCCATCTCGTGAGGAGAGGCTAACAATTGGTTAGTCGACATCCAGATGCCTAGATTCTTCTTCATATTGATTTTTGTAATGTCTTTTATGCCGAACGCACTATGATTCACGAAGACATCTCTAGAGTGCCCAGTGAGCAACGTGCATGCGCACTTGTCATTCAGTCGAAGCTCCAATCATCCGACCAGCATTAAATCGCGTCATCATCAATCCGTAGTGCGCTGGGGTCGAAGACACTTCGGATTTTTGGGCCATCGGCGTTTCGCCGGATATAGTGTCGTTGCTGTGGTGTCGTTGATTCGGATAGGAAACAAAGTGGACCTAGCAATGGCCCTCGAAAATCCTCTGCGGAAATCGGGAGAGACGAAATGTGTGTTCAGTTTAAATCTAAAAGTTCCACCTTTCAGAGACGAGACAGTCCAGCAGAGAACATCTCTCTAGATACAGCAAACTTCTGGTTTGTCTGAGGTGGCTGTGTAAAAAGTGGTCGAAAGTTTCGATGAAATCAAGGGAGACGGCATCTAAGACCAGACCACTATCATTTACCTCCGTCAAACTGCGAAGGAAGATCCGTCTATTAGTCATACAAGACCGGTGAGGAAGTATAACGTTTTGTAGACAATTTTGTACCTTAAACTCTTCATTCTACTCCGTACACTTGCTATCTGAACCAATCGAATCGGATGAATCAATATTACCAAAATTCCCTACATGGTCGTGAGTCGCGCATTCCCCCTCTGCCTCGTGTCGCCTGTGTGCTGAGTTCTGGAAAGTTAAAGGCTAACGGAATCAACCATCTATTTCAGCGTATCTCCGGATTTATCTGTCGTCACAATTTTCTCCGCTGTGAACTCAAAATCCTTTTGGAGCAAGCACGACGGATCGTATCCATTGGATACCTTCATTCAGTGTGGTGGAACCCTAAACCAACCCGCCTTCACGGACAGCTGAGTCGGTTCCTTTCGATTTCATCACACACGTCTCACGTACGGCTAGACCACCGTATCAGTCATTTTCTTAATTCGTTAACTGAACCGTTTACAAAAGACGAAGATTTAACTGCAATAATGATTGGTGGACAGGCGTTCCACTTTTGCAGAAAGGTGGATAATGTAAATGTGTCACGGGGGTTACTCAAAGCTGTCAGGTGAACTGCATCAGAAGCGTGCATGCTTCTGCAGGGGTTGTCACAAGCACGTTAGGGGGACATAGGGACAGCGAGAGTCCTGAATTCAGAAGATCACCAGCATCTGAATTCGGTCTTAAAGGGGCTGCAGCATTGGAGAGACGAAGGAAAGGTTGACTTTTTTATCCAGGAGTTTCAAGCAACACGGAAGAGGCCTCAGGCCCGGTGGAGACCTCTTGTCTTTCCCTCAAGCAGGGGACATTTGTAGATTTTCCGGTTATACCTTATGCCACTCCTCCTTCCAGAGAGAGTGAGGTAAGCTCAGACTAGACGGTGTGATACACTCGAGCGTTCGCACCGTCTCAAACAAAATGGATGAGATGGAGTAGTGGGTTAGAACTCGATGCCCCGTAGTACTCGTTCTTGCAGAGATGTGGTTTTCAAGGGGAATTTAGGGGTGTCGAGGTCTCCCCCTACGGATGCATACCCTTTCACCCGAACTGCTTCAGCGACAGGCAGTAGGAGTAATCCTCATTATCAACGACAATATTCTCGCTACTATGGTGCTAGCTAGAGCTGACGTTGACGGTATGTATAAAGGACTGTGGTGCAAAATAAAGATAATGCCGGATAGCTTCATCGTGCTAGGTGTCATAGCTCCCACCAGGAGCTTTTCCATCTCAGGTGTTGGACAATATAAGGGCTGTGGAGGTAAAGCAACCACTGCCCAATACTGGGAAACTTCAACGCACCTAACTTCAGGTGGATAAAACAAGTTCGAATTAGTGGCTCGGGACGTTTTTTTGGAGTCACCGTTACGATTGGTCGTCGACGAGCTGTGCTTGCGCCAACACGTGGGGACTCCCACGCAGTCGTGGGTCGGATGTCTCTCCAAGTTGGAGGTAATGTCCCCTTCAGTAGAGCCTCACCTCAACCGCGTGAGTATTTTGCCTCCAATATGGAGAGGTGACCGTGCGTTGTTGGGCATTCGATGGGCAAGAGAGTACCAGCGAGCAACACTCACTCGGGTTGGATGGATTATGTGGAGAGTTTCATTCGAGGAAATGGGACGGCCGCGCCCACCCTCCAGAAGGGCGGTGATGCGACCACGGTTGAATCACTGATGCAAAATTAGGGACGGCCTGTACGCCCTCGCGAAACGGTTTGCACTAATGCCTCGTCCCCGTGCTAAAGGGTCTCGGTAGTTCGGAGCCGAATTGCGTGCCATCCACAGGCGCAATGGACGAACTGCTGTGTTGATCATGGCTCCTCCGATGCTTATCGGAAAACAAGAAACGCATGTAGTACCTTGAAGCTAAAAAGCGTCAAATCCGCGGGGAAACGCTGGCCGCGGGATTCACAACAGCGCCGAAAGTCTCTGAACGCGCACCAGAACCGTGGAAAAAATCACGGCACTAATAAAACAGCATGCAAACGAAGTTGCTGAGGTATTTAACGAACTCCGGTTACTGGTTCGGCAGTACGCTTCTGTCTATTCCCGGGAAACGCAGTCTGACTTCCTCGACGGTGCTGTATCATGTCTTGTCAAAATACTGTTCACTGTCGGGGAAATGAAACACGAGATGAGTTCGATGTCAACGAGCCTCCCGGCCTGTTGGACTTTTGTTAACGGCCTTGAAGTCGGGCAAACTGTCGGAGGAGTGGAAAAGCTGGTGATTGAGCCAACGTACAGGGAAGCAAGATGGTCGTAGGCTGCTCACTACAGGCCGGTGAGCTTAACCTGTATGCTTGGTATAATACTGAAGCAACTGCTGTCTGTCTTTGGAAGGATCTAGACAGTCTCATGGTCTCCAGTGAGAAGCTTGAGTTTCAGAGAGAGCGGCTCTGTTTGACAAATTTCCTGCTTGTCAGAGAGTGATAGAGGAAAGCGAGAGCTGAAGGCAAGACCATAGACGAGGTGTGTCTTGGTTTCGGCAAAGGTTTGGATAGAATTTCACGCAAACATTTGCTCACCAGGTTAATAACATGCGGTTTCAGGTCGCCTACAATAGACTAGAGAGCAGACTTCATCAAGGCGATCGGCCAACATTTATCCGACTGGCTGCCTATCACTGGTCATAATCCACGAAGACCAGTGCGCGGACTCTTGCTGTTTTCGAGTTTTGTCAACCAGCCAACGGGCCAGCCGAAGTCGCCGGCTCTCGTCTTCACTGGTGACCTGCTGGTACGAAGAACCGCCTCTCCAGCCAAAGTTAAAGAAGTAATGCAACAGAACTGTGAAAAGGTATTAAGATGGACGATTCAATGGGACCCGCATCTTAATCCACGGAAATGCTCCTTTGTGCAACTGTGAGACATTAGGGCATATCATGTGGACAAGTAATTGTTAATGCAGTGTGATGGCAAACGATACTTTGGGGTGTTACTTACCTGACGTCCCTAGAACGCAGGCTTACATTACGTGGGCCTGTGTTAGAGCGGTTCGTCGACCGTCTGCTAAATCGTCCAAGGAGGCAGTTCTGTTCCAGTCTCCTGTTTGTTCGAGACTTGGGCGCAGTTACGCAACACTGTTCCCCTGAACAGAAATGAGGATGTCAACTTGAAAAAATACAGGGACGGTCCAGTAAGGAAGGCCACCCGTGGTGGTTGAAACATACAGTATTGCAATTTGCTTGTAACGGTGTGTTATTCTTAATCCATTTGACAAGAACATGAGTATTGTTGGATCTGTTGAAGTTCGTCTGGTACGTTTGTCGTCTTTTGTCTGGTATGATGCGGAACGATGAATCCGTTGAGGTGTGTTTGGGGTTGTTTGTAAAGGGCCGATCCTTAATTTGCCTTTAGTTGTCTTTATTGTGTGCAGTAAACAATCATGACATATTTTGTACCATAACTGCACATAAAAGGTTTACTTTCTTACATTTTATAACTGTCATTGTCTGTAAAACTTCCTTCTTGGTATTGTTTGACACGTTTTTCATCTTCATCTGCACCCGATTGTTTTAATGAGGTCATTTCCCGTTGACTGGTGGCCGTTTGTGAACACGTGCTTAGTTGCTCCATTTTGTACTCCTTTGCTGGATAATTTGTGTACCCGGTTGATTCACATTCAAGGTGAGATAGTACCTTTGTTGTAATTTTATTAAACAGTACCGTATAAATTCCAATACTTTTCGACCGCCTTTTCTGACGTTTTTGGACTTGGAAGATAGTCCCGTCAACCCGACCGTCTGAATAAGCGTTATTGGAATTGTCGAATACGCGTTACTGAGTGAATTACCCTAAATCGCCAGGAGCGATTTAACAGTACTTGAATTATTCAAGGGCATTGCTGAATTCGGATCGTCCGAATTATTCAATCGCGTGCATCCATTGTGTATACAATGCACGGTCGACGAAAGCCCAAAAGAATCCAGACTGGAGAATCTATCGTATCTGGTGGTGTTACTAATGTCAGCACGGCCGGCCCCCCGCGCTGTAGTCTCGGGAATTCCTCCGCGATTCAAAGTTTCTCGAATGGATCCTCATGTGCCGAGGATGCGCTGCTGACGGAACTTCTGCTGTCCCCCTGTATTACCCCCCAAACCCAACCTCTGGACTAGTAAACGGTCAGTCACCCCGTGATACTCATGTCATTTTTAGTCCTTCTCATTCTTATACTTCTAAGGATCAGGCTAGGATTGATGATATTTGTGCTGTATCTTATACTCACGGTATGTTTGGAGCTCCGGAAGCTATGAGGGAATCTGGCCCAGGAGAAGAGCTATTAGATGAGGTAGAAGGGATTCACAAAACTTGTGTCTCACCAGAATTTTCCACTCTGTCGGTCCTCGAGGCACAGCTGAAGCAGGAAGAATTGTTACTTGCCGAAGAGGAGTGTAAGCTGCGTAGAAGAAGGCTTGAGCTACAGCGGAGATTGCTGGATGCCCACAAACACCCCGAACGAGAAGTTGTTTTAGTAAAACCAAAGGAACGCGACGAGGTAGGGACATCCCAATCTCCAGTCCAGTCCGGTCAAGTGGGTAACGTTGTCAGGACGCTGGAAGAGTCTCTGAAGTCACTTATTCTGGGTGTAGGTCTGCCTAAGCTTGAAGTCGAACCATTCGATGGATCGCCACGAGGCTTTCATGGGTTTCTTAGAAATTTCGAAAATAATGTAGCAAATAGGTTGAATGATGACAACCAGAAGCTTTCATATTTGATTTATTATTGCCGTGGTAGAGCGAAGGAATCCATTGAGCATTGTGTGCTTTTACCTGGGTCGTCAGGATATAAAGAAGCTATAGACATACTCACAAGTCAGTTTGGTCGCCCACATCAGATCGTTCAGTCGGTAACTCAGGAACTGTTTGGTGGTCCTAAGTTAGGTAATTTCTGACTTTGGATGGCCTCGGTCGTTTAGCTACCTAAATGCGAGCGTGTAGTATCACACTGTCCCAATTGGGCAAGTCAGGGGAGGTGAATGGATCTACTTATTTGATCCGGTTGG
>LOND01002888.1:26762-38805 GCA_014220965.1 Paragonimus kellicotti | reverse complement strand
TTTGTTTAATGAGCACAAGACGCATTGTTTTGCTGGCGTTGTCAGGTCGGAGTTTTGAGTTAATCCGTACATTATCAGTCGTACAGTATAGTCCGAAGTTTTATTGCTGCATGGCAATTCACAAATCATGCGCAATCAGATAGGGTTTAAAATATTTGGTTGAGATGCTCGTTATAAGTTATGGTAGTCATCGACAAAACTCACTGTCTCGTTCGTCCTTGCTGAGATTTACCATACTGGATCTAACATCATTTTTGTGCTTGTCATGCCATCCGGTGCCTTTTTGACTTATCGGTTTTGTACTCTATGGAAATCGTTCTGTCGATTACGTGTTTGCGGCTGTTGAAGGATAACCTTTTTGAACCTTTCTTGTTTTAGCCAAATACCGTTTATCACCAACCATACTTCAAGGGGAACTGATCCAACATCTAGCCACATGGACTCCGGGTATGAGCGGAGCGGATATAGCCCGGCTGTTGTGTTAACTAGCTTCCTTTTGATTTCTGCGTCACTAGCTCTACAGTCCGTTTGGAAATTTGCTGTTATTTCGATGATTCAGCTGTCTTTCAACGACACATGTTGATGGCAAAAGTATTAACGGTTGTGTTTTAAATTTATGTCCTTTTGGGTGCTACACGTCTGTTCTCTTTCCATCGTGGAATATTCCCTGAATAAATTGACTTGATACAAACTCTTTATTTTACTGTTTTTTTCTCTCAACCACATTCCTAGTCGTGATATCGCTGATCAATCTGGTTCGTCTCCGATAGCTCTTGTCGCAACGACAATTGTTTTGTCAGCGATCGTTATAACTGCCTACATATATTGGGGTGTTAAACGAGGTAAAATTAGTCAGATTTTCTCTTCCGTATAAGAGACAGGTGGAGCTCGTCCTTATATGAAACTAGAATCAAAGACGCCGCAAAGTGTTCCGAAGAAATCAACGGCCGAGGATAAACTAGAGAGTGATCGTTATAGTGGTGGACTCCCGTTTTCATGGGATCCTTTTTCTGGCTTTCAGTCAATCAGGCCAGTGACGACCAACGTGAAATTCAAGGTGAGTAAGCTCGTACTTATTTTGGTCCTAACGCCGAACTAGTTCTGGTTCGATTGCTTTATGTATCAGTGTTATAGAACGAAAATTCGGGAAATGATTATTTCATTAAATACCGATTGCCTTGGCTTTGTCAAATGATCACTCAGTTCTGTCATCAGCTGGTAATCGACTGTTAATTGGACAGCGCTGTGTCCAGTCATACAGCCATCCTGATTCTTTGTCGTTCGTGATACTATTACCTTAGTTGTGTACCGTTTGCCACAATTCTTTGATTAATTCAATACGTTATATGTTAGTGAGGAACGTGTAAACTGGTCGTTCAGAACCTGTCTTGTCGCGAACTCTACCGAATTTATGTCTGCTTCTCTCTTCTCTGCTGCTCCGTACTATTATTGCGCGCATGTGCTGAACATCACTTTTGTCTTCAGGATGTTGCCGGTCTACACGCGAGCAAACAAGAAGTCATGGAGTTCGTCTCCTATTTAAAAGATCCGAAAAAATATCAGGCTCTAGGAGCTAAACTCCCCAAGGGTGCCTTGCTTCTTGGTCCTCCGGGTACCGGAAAAACATTGCTGGTGAGTTATGTATTTTTCCCTTTTTTGTTTTCAACACATCTTTGTATTTTTCGCTTCCCCCCAATGTGAATACGTAGACCCTCCTGATGTGCACCCACATATTGAGGGGACTTCAGGTCGTGATTCCGAATTCCCGGTTGTCGTCACGTTTGGAAGTACAAATTCCATTGATATGGGTTGCACAACCTTCGCATCCTTTTCTCATCTTCGTCGTTTATCAATATAAAGCGCCTCACTACGCTTCTCGTTGTCCTCTCTAGTCCGTATTTGTTGCTTACCCTCCACGATTTTCTTTATTTAATAATCATTTTTGTCGTGCAGGTCAAAGCTCTGGCTAACGAAGCTGATGTCCCGTTTTTCTCTATGGCTGGATCCGAGTTCGTGGAGGTGATCGGCGGCCTGGGCGCATCCCGTATACGTCAGTTGTTCCGAACTGCCCGGGCCAAATCGCCCGCCATTATCTTCATCGATGAGCTAGATTCCTTAGGTCGCCGTCGTGCTGCGGTAGATTCCGGAGGGTGAGTCTATGTCTTCCGCTCGATCGGTACATACTTTTTCTGTCCTCTGATTCACGTTGGTGCTTTCCGAACCAGTTACTGGTCCTCACCTCTGGGTTGAAGATATGTCTCCCGCGTCGTTTTTTACTTTCATACAATGGCTAGGTTTTCATTGTTTGAGCTAGGGTTCACTGGTCCGTTTAGAATGCTAAATATCGCTACACAGCGCGATCTGCAGGTCATAGAAGGCGTTCCTAAGAGAAGACAGAGTGCGGTTATTAACATTCCATGCTAATGTCTATACTCTGCCACAACGCACGTTATATTCATATCTATCTATTTGGCACGCCCAATCGTTGTTCACATTTTTGTAATGTAGATGCTACCGTTTCAAAATGCGTTCATTCTGACCGCGATTCCCCGTTATCCTGATCATTGTTCAGCCGACGTGGTTCTCCTGGTGGGGGTGGCGGCGGCGGTGTCTCAGAGATGGAACAGACGCTGAATCAACTCTTGGTCGAGATGGATGGAATGGACACAGCTGAGGGTACGATTGTGTTTGCTGCCACCAATCGTGCTGACTTGTTGGACAAAGCGCTGTTGCGTGCCGGCCGGTTCGACCGTCACATTTTCATTGATCTACCCAATTTGGCCGAACGCAAGGAATTGCTGGCTATGTACCTTGGTGAGTGATAAATGTGTTTCATCTGTTCAGTCAACATGCTTGTGGATTGCTTGAGTTTCAGGAACCATCATATGGAAACCATCACTGGTTAATGTGGCGATGTGCACCTCTCTCGACCGAAGGTATGTCCACTTTCTGTGTACTGACACTCACATTTGATAAATATGGCTCCTGTGTTAAAAAAAGCGCATAACCGCTTTTCATGACACTCCAAGGTTGATGTTCGGATCACTACCACAGTTAAGATCTTATCTCTGGGACAAGTTGGCGAACATCGGATTTACGAGCTCGGCCGTTTTTCTTAAAGGATGTGCGAGCCACGCTAAACATACTCCATAATTGTGTGTTAGCTTGCATTGAACGCATCATGCCCCTTCAGAACGACACATACTATACAACTGGGATTGCCTACACTCTGTGTCAATTAGTACTGATCATTTATTGTAGATTAAATCACTTCAGCTGTCCAGGTGTGACCTGTTCGTCAGCTTACATTGGTTCTGACATGTTACGTACACCCAAAATTATGTGCACCCCTGCACGTTTCTACTTTAGGTAGATTTGGTCACTCCCTCTCTCTTACGTTCCCGTCACCGCTTGCATGGATCTAGCACGTTAGCTTTATATCGGAAACGCTTCACTTGGACTCGAATACTCTTAATTAACGCAGTAATCAGTTCCGACGAAAACTAGTTTGGCAGGTTGTCTGAATGCGGAATTATGACAGCCGTTCATTGAATTATCAACAAGTCGTTTGACTCCAAAATGTTTTCCTATTCCACTCACCCTCTTTCTTACCAATCTCTGTACATGTATACCCACCTATTCAATTAGACCCAGCTAAGATTTTATACATGCCGATACTCATGCTTGTGATTCTTCTGTTTTCTGAGTTTGATGTATTTTTATATCTGCAATACCAAGTGTCGTTTATCGTTGGAATGATGCACAGTCACCAGACCAGTTATGCCGATAAATCAACTGTCAATTGAATTGAGTTAAAACGCTTTCGCGGTGCAAAAACTAGTTACATTGTTCACAGAGTGTTACATCGGATGTGAAAAATCCATTCTAAACAAAATCCGAAGCTTACAATTAGATGCATGCTAATGACAACGGAAGTAGATGTACAATAACAGTATGCTCATCCTCACGCAAGTATCACACAAGACCGACGTAGGAGTCACACGTTATCGTTGTCCTTCAGGGCAGACATATGAAACTGATAAGATCAAAATGGATTACATAAGTGATATACCATGAAGAAATAACTTATGGAATTGAAAGACAACGAAACCATGTTCGATTTACAGCACAAGTTACGGTCATCAAAATGCATGGCAGCCACCCAGGTCGAACAGCCCATGCACCACCTATTTTATGACATTCATATGATACTGCTTTCATGTCCCCCTTCTTCCGCCTTCACGCGCTACTTAAGGTCACAGTCATTTATAAATAAAGTACTACTGATGAACGGCGATTTGGTTAGTTTCACGTTGAACATCACTCGCATTCGGATAGACTTTTCTTCCAACCTCTTCCGAAAAGTAGTATTAGATTGGAGTTTCGCTTTTGTTAGAGCTCGTCAGTAATGTATATACTTGCCATGGCCGGGATTGGAACCCCCTCCACGCCTTCATGAGGCAACCATGTTGACCACTCCTCGGTTGATTTCACATTAGGCATGACAGAATTATCACATCGGAACACTTTCGCTTGCGAGTAATGATCAAATTGCCCGATTATGTCGATTAGGACTTCTAAGGCAACTCGAAAACCGTCGATCCGATCGTATTATACTTACTAGGCGTTATTTCAGATTGCTGATGGATAATCGGGGTTTGGTTGATTTCAAGCCAAATACCACTCATATCAGATCACAGCATTTGCATTCAGGTACACTTTCCGGCCAACCTCCTTCAAAAAAGTACTGGATTACCCATGAGTAGTCGGGGATTTGGTTATTTTTCAAGTTGAAACATTCACCCACAATTGAGGTCAATGGCGCAGTGGTAAACACGGTTGCCTCATGAAAGCATGGCCGGAGTTCTAGTCCCGGCAGTGGCAAGGATATGCACTACTGACGAGCTCTAATGAGAGCGAAACTCGAGTCTAGTGCTTCTTTTCGAAAGGGGCCGACTGGAAAGTCTATGGGAATGCGACAGCTGCGATCAATTGTGGGTGATGTTCAACTTGAAAAAGTACTTGACTCGAATTCCACTCTTGTTAGAGGTCATCAGTAGTGCGTAGCAAGGATATACACTACTGACGAGCCCTAACAAGTATGAAACTCCAGTCTACCATCTTTCTTAGAAAGGGGCTGGCTGAAAAGTTTACCGTGATACAGGGGCTGCTACCAAATGTGTTTTGCCCAACTTAAGTTAAAGCATTGTCAGAAAATTCTCCCCAAACAGAATTTACGCTGTGACGAACAATTGTTGTTAATTTTGTCTCAAGCCAATACACAATTACAGAAGTTTCATCAAAGCGTGCCATGAGACAGATCACAATATGTAAGAAGTTGTTGTTAGCGAGTGAAGTAAAAAGCAACTGTTAAACTCCACATAATTGGTTAGACCTGGACCAGATGTTGACTGGATCTTACATCACACGGTCAGTGTCAGGTGTTTGTGTGTGGTTTGAGTGTTATTTTTGATTCGTGACCACGGAAGTTGCGTGGACTGGGCAAATTTTTTGTGATAACGCAGGTTAGGATTGTGTAATCCGATTGCAATCGGTCCTTCGATTGCCAGAATACACTGACGGAATGTCTTAGGTTGAGTGATGACGGCTCTGTAGAAAACCCGGAGTGTTTTGGGGACGTCTGTGCGATTGTTGTTGTCAACGCGAAGTGAGACATTAGCGCTAGCGCTTGACTTACGGCAACCGGTTCCAATCGAGGCTGGATGATGTCCATTTTTGACAGAGGCCTCGCCGTACGACCGACATATTCTGTAATACAATAGCAGCACAAGCATTGATTGTGGACTAATAACTTGTCTTTCAGGCTCAATCTTAACATCGACATTGGAGTGAACCAGCTTCTTAAGGCTGCCATTGGAATGATACATCCTAATGATCGGTAAGCAGAACGGCTAAGTTGAACTGCCACATCACCTTTAAACGGATGTTTTGTAAACACTTTCTTTTCGACAGTGGACATTACCCCATACGGGATTTTGGCTCTTATGTTCGAAATGATGAATTACTCCAGACAACCACTTTCCCCCTAGCAGGTTTAGAATTTATTTTGGTGTACTGGAGGCTGCAGATCGGTGAGTGATTCATCTGAACCAGAAATTCCTTTTTTTTGCCCCAGTTGCCAAGCCTTTAGCCAGATTTCGTTTTTGTTTAATGAGCACAAGACGCATTGTTTTGCTGGCGTTGTCAGGTCGGAGTTTTGAGTTAATCCGTACATTATCAGTCGTACAGTATAGTCCGAAGTTTTATTGCTGCATGGCAATTCACAAATCATGCGCAATCAGATAGGGTTTAAAATATTTGGTTGAGATGCTCGTTATAAGTTATGGTAGTCATCGACAAAACTCACTGTCTCGTTCGTCCTTGCTCAGATTTACCATACTGGATCTAACATCATTTTTGTGCTTGTCATGCCATCCGGTGCCTTTTTGACTTATCGGTTTTGTACTCTATGGAAATCGTTCTGCCGATTACGTGTTTGCGGCTGTTGAAGGATAACCTTTTTGAACCTTTCTTGTTTTAGCCAAATACCGTTTATCACCAACCATACTTCAAGGGGAACTGATCCAACATCTAGCCACATGGACTCCGGGTATGAGCGGAGCGGATATAGCCCGGCTGTGTAACGAGGCTGCTTTAGTCGCGGCACGACGCGACAGTCCTTTGGAAGGCGTATTGCGAGATGATTTTGAGGTGGCTTTCGAGCGAATCCTTGCGGGTATGTTTCTGAACAAGATTACTTCACGCCTTCAATTTTCGATGTTGCTGGCGTCTGTAATGAGGTTATCAATACATGTTTGACTGAATAAGTTACGTGGAATTAAGGTTTGCTGCCAATTACAAGCCGAAACCTGCGTAATAGCTGCTCTTAACTCCCTGTTCAGTTCAGTTGTTTGATTTTGTTCCTGAGTTATGTTTGACACTTTTGATGGATATTTTGATCAGTAGCTGCAAACCGTGTCCTAGCTTTGTTCTCCCACGCGTCTCCTCTAAACGTACTGCTGAAGACGATCCGGGAACCTCATTAGGTTGGTGACCATGAACTGTATCTTTCACTTAGTCGGTATCTAAAAGGCATTGTTAGCAGGGTCTCATACAACGTCAACCTCCAATCAGCTTAGTATTGTGTATCGACTTGCAGTGTGACGGGCTCCAATCCAGTTGACTTCAACTGCACCTGTTGTCTTCAGATTTGAACAGCTTGTATGTGACATTGTGGTACAAAATTTAAGAAAAAAACGCACTGTATCACCTAGTTAAGTTTCTTCAAATGATGCGGCATCGATTGGTTCAGTAATTCACTGATATCACTATCACAAGTAACCGACATCATGTTTCTAACATCATTAATTTTACTAGGGGATCGCGTTCTTTGAGATCCAAGTTAGTTGTACAATAATCATGTATCATGTTGCTTATCTCCTCGATGTTGCTGAACAGTAGGGATGTTAGTACTCAGGTTCACAATCTCCTTTTAAAGTTAAATTCTTTGGTGTTCAGCACACGTGGTGGCACGCTTTAAACAGTAGTATGCACCACGATAATCATAAGCTCGTATCGTGAACCCTCCAAAACTTACTATCGTATCTCTGTTTTCGATCGTTACAGGAGCAGCCAAACGTTCAAACCCTCTGTCACTTCCGGAAAGACGTGTTGCCGCCGTCCAAGAAGCTGGGCGTGCTCTAGTTGCTTGGCTTCTACCCAGATCAGGCCTCTTGCCCGTCAAGGTTTCTATTGTTCCCCGAACTATGGCCGGTCTAGAGGGTTCGGGTGGCTTGGGTTTTACGCATTTGGTACCTGAAGAACGACAACTATTCAACTCAGAAGAGTTAGAGGATAGAATGGCTGTTATGCTTGGCGGACGAGCTGCAGAGCAGGTCATTTTCAATGCTGTCTCAGATGGTCAGTGATTTGAATTACGCTATTCACATTGATTTTCCTGTTGTTTTCCTTTTATGCCATTCTTTACCTATTGATTTCGAGTTTTGTCCGAACGATTTCAGAAATTGTTATCAAATACTGCTTAGAATTTCTTTCTCACACCTCCCTAATTTACACAATTGACAGTCCAAGTAATCGGGGCTTTGGTTAACTTCAAGTTGAGCATCATTTATATTCAATCGCAGTCTTCACATTCAGGTGGACTTTTCAGCCAGCCCTTTTCGAAAAGGGGCACCCTATACGAGTTTCATTCTTATTAGAGCGTGACCGGAGTTCTAATCTCGGTTATGGCAAGGATATGCACTACTGATGCGCGCTAACAAAAGCAAAGCTGGAGCCTAGTGCCTTTTATCTAGAGAGGCTGACCGTAAAGTCTATTTGAATGCGAAGGTTACGGTCAACTGTGAATGATGCCCAATTTTGAAGAAAAAAAAGTATTGAAGACGCTAGGCTGGAGCTCGCTGTTGTCATTCGCGTCATTATTTCACATACGACAGTTCACGCATCGCAATTATTGTCATTTCGGCTGATTTTTTCTTCACATATTTGTCCCAAGTCTGGTCTATATTCGTTACTGATTAGCATTTAGACTAGTTTATTCGTGTGATGAACGGTGGTAAACGATATGCATCGTTCGATAAATGTCGTGAACGGAGACGTTTTTCTGCCATGTGGCGTCACCATCCGTTTAGTTCTACCAATGTTGAAGAAATTGTGCCTTCTCTCGCCTTCCCCTTTTCTTGTACACAGCTTCACAACGTTTTTTGCGCAAAGCCAATGAGTTGGCTTTCAAACAAGTTCGCGAGTGGGGAATGTCGAAATCAATCGGGCATTTGAGTTTTGAGGTATGACATTTTTTCTGTGTTTATGTGTGCTTCTAAATTTTGTCTCATCCCCAGTTTCAAATATGCCCACAATTATCGGGTTTGTTCTAGTAACGAATTGATAGTTAGTGAAGTGAACATCGTTTCTCTGTGATGAATGTGAACTTGGCGAATTATTTTGGCAAAACAATGTTTATGGTCATAACACCTCCATTGCGTCTTATTCAACTCTCATACTGCTAAAACATGAGATGTATAGAAACGGCTTTGGATGGTCTGACAGATAAATAGGTGCATTCCCGTAAAAGGCAACAGTCGTATTCGAAGAGGTTGCCTACGAAGACGCACCCAAGCCCGTCACAGACTCTTTCTGTGCACACAGATGATTTGGATCATCAATTTGATATCAGATGAGGAAGTTAGCCTAAAATATCTAGTATTGTAGAAAAATCGCCAAGTTCACTAAGATTGAGCCGAATATGTAAGAGTGAATTTTTGTCCGTAACACATTCTCTGGAGCACTCGTTTCGATCGGACCACAGATACGCTGTGCAATAGCCTAGCGATATGTGCTGTCACTTATTCAGTATCACCTGAAGGAACACCAAATATTGTTACCCTAATCCCATCGAATTTGTATACGCCTACATCATATTGAAGCTTCTGTCAGTGTTAGATCTTACCCCGACACGTTTATACCCTTCCGTGATGTTTATGGCACTCTGCTAACTGTTTCCATCAAAACGATTGTTTAATAATCAAGCCGAACGGTGTACATCTTGCTGGAATGTATCATGTTGTCTGAATGTTCCTCAACTTGAAGATAAACTGAATATGTGTATTCAGTGACTACTTCTTCGTAGTGATTACACTGTTTTTAGATCAGTGCAGTGTTTGTATACTTCGATTGAAACCCTCAGATTGTTTTAGTGCACTCACGAGGAGCGTTAGTTAGATGTGTACCGTACAATAAAATCTCCTTTAACTACCTGTTCTAGGCTGACAGGCAGTTGGTATTGCGCGCTCTTAATCCATTAAAGATATGAAAATTGTCATCAAATTTTACTCGTTTGATACTGTCAGTACAGTCTGTTTGGTAGTTTGACTAGCCCAACAACAAGACGCGCGCGCAGATCAGAAGCCATTTTTGCAGTACAACGGTCCGAAATTATGTTTTATTTTGTGTAAACCAACGTTACCCCTGATCTATTCCTTGCTGGCCTGGCAACCTCATCTGTTTGAATCGGTCTATCGATTCACGCTGATTTGCGTTGTTTTCTTTTAGCCCCTCACGAACACCATCACATTGTACGAGACTATTCACTGCCATATCACATTGCGCCCTCCACCTAACTCACAATGTTCCCGAGCGAATTTCGTTTCATTATGTATGTAGCTTCAACGGGTAACACAGAACGTTCCGTCCTTTGCAGTATACCTGTTTATCACTCGACAAAGCATAGTTCACCTGCCTATTTTAATAGGTGATCAAAATCATTTTCACGCCACTGTGCTTACACGGGGCGTTCTGTCGTTTAACATAATTTTGCCCCATAATTCCTCAGTTTTACTCCGCTGGTTAGTGAGGGTTTTTTGTAGTGCTAGTATGGCATGCGGATACTGAAGTATACTGATGTTCTGCGAATTGTGGTTCGTAACACTTATTGAATTCCGTCGCATAATTCTCGCAAACCCTCAACGCGTTTACTGCGCCCTTTTTCCATTTTTCCTGAAGTTTATGGTACTGTTTTCTTGCCCCCCACCCTTCGCCTAGAACGATCCTTCTGGAAACGAATTCACCATGAAACCTTATAGTCAACGTACTCAACTGTTGATCGAACTGGAAGCACAACAGCTAGTCATTTCAGCTTTCACACGATGTGTTGAACTGTTGCAAGCCAACAAAGATAAACTGCAACGCCTGATTGACGCGTTGCTACAGAAAGAGGTACTGAACCACGACGAACTGATCAAGTTGTGTCAGGATCAGTCGTCTAGCAATGACGTACCAGGCAGCACTGATGCAACTCCACGCCCCTAATCTTCCTTTCTTTTCAGCCTGCGACTTTTATCAGGCAGACATCTCGTGTTAATTTTGTATATTACAACTCTTATTTCATCATTGACTGTTCTGTCTGTTTTTCTCGATGGTGTTGTTTGTGAACCCCCTACTGCTAGCAACATCACGGAAGATGTTCGGATCTGGGTGAGTGCGGGTTAACTACTACTGGACAGTCTCTATCAGTTGGGGGATAGTACATAAGTTAGGCTCAGTTGAATCATATTCATGCCAGTGATGTTCATTTTCTCAAACGGATTTTCCACTGCGATGGAAGATTTTATACACGCTTACAAAATACAGGCGTCTCACCATTCTGAGGAGAATATGAAACTCTTCCTAGTCAGACTGGGTTCAGATAAGCTTAATAGGTGGCCAGATCCAGTGTTTTCCTTTAGTTCGACCAGTATCGTGCCGGTACATGAATGGGGGCTTGTTGATGAACTCTGACCAATTTATGCATATTCCATCGAGTTCGAAACATGTGTGATTTTGGCATGCTGGTGAAAATTACTTGACCGATAAAGACCGGTGACAGACAGTAGAGTTGGTTCTTGTTTGAGTACATGCAGTATGTCTTTAGAACCTAAACGATATCATCGAAGCAAATTGAACATTACTGCTGCAAGGGTAAAGTCTGTTGGACTTAGTCTCTTCACGGGGTCTTCTATCTATGAAAGATTCTTGACGTGAGATAAAAGTATTACGGAAGATGTAAAGAAGGTCTTTTTACTGATGATGCCTTCAGGCTTACGTGTTTCTACTCGTTCAATGGATATTCACAGGCCGGCGTTCTGTTGAGCACGTACTCATTCGTTTGTGATCCCATCCAACTAATTTTCTCATACTGTAGCTGTAAACTAAGGTGACTGGGTCGGCGGTAGCCGCGCGTGTATTTACGTAAATCAATACGGTTTGGTGGCTCCCTCACATTTTTGTGGAGCTCATGGCAAAGTTAGGGTCTGCAATGTTACCTTTGGTTAGAGAGCAAATACATTCTCGACTGAAGGTCAAGGTCTTCTGTGTTCTTCTGGGGTTTCTGGTTATCGTTACGCTCGGTGCTACGTGTTCGTGTTTACTATGGTCGTACGCTAGACATTTATCGTTATCGTTGACCAGCGGGTGATGACAGTTTCCTTTTTAACGAATGTAACAATTAGTTCGTCTGCCACAGTGTTTCTTAAAGTGGACGATGTCGTCG
>LOND01002887.1:27570-45078 GCA_014220965.1 Paragonimus kellicotti | reverse complement strand
AGATGTGTATCAAGAGCTGGACACTGCCTTCGCGGATGCCGACGTAATCCACAGAAATAGCACAAAGAGCCATTCTGTTTTGGAAAGTTGCCTGTGGCTGCCGTACATTCGATGTCATGCCTTTGGGACGAGCGTTTGAGGGTACTCAATAGCTTGTGGGGACATGGTGCAGGAGAGTTGTTGATTGTAAGAGAGTGATTGCTGTTGGGCTAGTTCCAATTGTCTAGCTACATCGAAGGCTGAAGTGAGGTCCAAGGATTTATATTCGAGTAGTCGCTGACGAATAGAATGAGAGTTCAAACCACGAATGAATGAATCACGAATAAATTCTTCACGATACAATTCAGCAGAGACTGCTTGGAAATCACAGTCCGAGGCCAACGTTTTGAGTTTCTGAAGGAATTCGCTCAGACTTTGCCCGTTCTCTTGCTTAGCAGTGGATAGGACATGCCGAGCAAAAATTGTATTTTTTGGTTGAATGTAGAGATTCTGGAGTGTACACATGGCTGTTTTGTAGGAGTCACATTCCGCGATGTGTTTGTATACAGATGAACTGACATAATTAACGAGAGTAGACAAAGCGTCTATTTCAAGCGATTTTGCAGCAGAAAGGAAGTTCTCGAATGTCTTCCGCCAGTGAAGCCACTGATCAGTTGCAGTAGGCGAGTGAGGGTCGGCGTCGAAACGATCAGGACGCAAGATACGATCAGCCATTTTACAAGTTGAATAAATTGTGGTGATTCGAAACAGATTGGTACTAAGAGAGAATGTGAGTTGCCGGAACGATAGGCTTTATTCAACTTGTAAACAAGCCATATAGCTGCAATACAAAATAGAGAACGTGATGAATAATGTAGATGAAGGAAAAGGTACAAGTGCATAACACTGACTAAGTCAAAATATCTTCGGACCGTCTACAATTGACTCTTAAACGTTTCTCGGTGGGTATGCCAGTTATGTCCAGGTTTCGCAACTATCAATTCAGTCGTCGCCTGCGGACAGTCCTCGCCTAGGTGAATCAACTGAACTTCTCTATCCTTTCACCGGGGTTGGCTTATTTCAGACATCCGGTCGTTTTACAGGAACGGGGTGCTTAGAAAAGCTGCCTAGTTTTTTGGCTCTTACACATGCAACCAATAGCTAACCGACCCAAATAACGATGTAAACCCTTGCCACTAACAGCTTTTATCTTATGGTGTGACAGGTGCTCCGTTCTGTCTGACAGGCTCTATGTTCGCGAGCGCAGGTCGTATAGCTAGATGTCTTCAAATTTGCAAGAGAAGCGTGGATTGCACAAGTGACTTGGCTAAGGCATGCCGAGGTCGACAAATGAGATCTCAACCTTACACTACATGCATCCATCTTTACCCATCGTTGCCCAGCGGTATTCTAGTATGGACTGTCGTTGACCACGAAATTTGACTAGCAAAATACCAAAAAAGATGCAAAACAAATAATTGACAGAAAGCCGGGTACGCATCAGACTGATATGTTGCCGTGTCTGGGTGTCTCCAGCCAGCGATGTGAATAGGGCTGTTCTCAACTCCACAAATGACACCTGTTTTCTATTCGACAGAGCGAGCAAAGTTCTCAGCCAATGACCGCGTCGTTGCGTGACCGCCTGACGTTATCTTCTAAACGCCAGCAGCCGCGTCAGACATTGAATGATGCGGCGGACGTCCCATGGGACTAAGAAGTACATGATCTGTCCAGTATGTACTGTGTCCTAATTATCTCGGCTATCGGTTGCAAACTTGAAAATTTTTAAACTGCGATTTGACACGCCGTTGCGTTGCTCAAACAATCGGTCCGCTATCCACAGGCCAACATTTTTGGGAAAGCAGTGATCTAGTATCGAAAACCTGTGGATATTTTCTCCACCAATGGGCTAGGTCTCTAATGCACAAAACAAGATAACACACGTGTCGTAATATCCATGTAAACATTGTCACAGTGCCAGCTAGCCACTAGTGTAGGTTGATCTGCTGTTCGCTGCAACGACACCGAAAGATCTAGGAAACAA
This sequence comes from Paragonimus kellicotti, assembly GCA_014220965.1. Classification (NCBI taxonomy): domain Eukaryota; kingdom Metazoa; phylum Platyhelminthes; class Trematoda; order Plagiorchiida; family Troglotrematidae; genus Paragonimus; species Paragonimus kellicotti. The sequence continues at coordinate 43,055 of LOND01002887.1, read as the reverse complement.
TCCGATTAAAATTAAGAAGTCCTGGGAACGTTCGATTAAACAGATGTAGTGACAGTGGTATGAATACCAGCTCGTAATTGACTGTCGGATGCTTCTTTGCCGACAAGCGATCCTTCCTTTATTTATCTTGCCATCGTGACGTGGGAGTCACGTTTGTCTGCTACGTTGTTCCGGATATCTATGTTGATCAGATGTAATCATGTCATACATAATCGCCATCATAGCTATATATCACTGGTTTCCAGTGTTACTTAAATGCCTATTACCGTGAGAGAGGAAGCAGGCCCTCGCCAGGTTGAACGAAAACAGAAGGAGAAGGGAGGGAACTAACCACTAAGAATAGCTACGTCTATGTTCAAACATTCAACATCAAGATGTCTATACCTTGGAAATAAATTGCCGAGCTATAAATGGGAGTAAGACGCTATCATCAAGACAGCTTCCTTGCGGTCTTTACTGCACCGCATCGTCAAGTGCCCTTACTTCACAGACAACTCAGCCAAACAACGACAACATTTACGCCACCGAACCCGATTAGCCGCCATCTCACCTAACGTCTCAAGCCACCAACTCTGTGAGTCGCGAGGGCCCCAGCCCGGGAGACGAACCCGACGTGAACAATTTTGTTTCTTTGCACCACGGTCTTTATCTGTCCACCTCACACCTTAAGCCAGCCGGCCGCGGCATCCGCGAAGAGTGTTCGATGTAGCAGATGACTAGCTGGCATCCATAATGTATAGCTCAAACATTAAAATCTGTGAAAACTTGAGGATTAAACAAGAGCTCGCTTGGCGTTCGTTACCAAATACCCACTTCCTACCCCCTTCATTGTTTACCTGTTGGTACCACTTGCAGACATCGTTGGTCAAGTACCTGAAGACGGTTCACGTCTTCTAGCTTGATCGACCAGAGGTGTCCTTGACCAGCGAATACCGCTCTTACCTTAGGGATACGCGTTTCTGTCTCATTTCCTACTCCCCTGCCTCCGCCGCTGATGCAGCTTTCCAAGTACACAAACCGGTCAGCAACCTTCACAACTTCATTAACAAACAATAGATCAACGTAACCACAGCAATCTTACAAAACCATTTTGCACTTGTAAGCTGCGAAGCGCATTCTGAAGTGTTTGGCCGCGCATAAAATAGCGTTTAGCATCGTTTGTGCTGTTTGGAGATTTCTAAACATCTTGTCAACGTAATCATGATCAATCACTCTGCCACCAAGTGGGAGGTCAACGGTGGCACCTTGTGATTTCGGCAGACAGCCCTCCATCATTTCGTCCTTTACAGACCAGTGGTGAACAGTCATATAAAAGTATCTATGCCCACGAGGTTGTTGATTGCGTTACTATTCGCATGGGGGATGCTTTGGTAGCAAAGCCATATCCCGTGGGTACTCAGCAGAAGTCTTTCTTACAGTTTACAACATTGCTGTTTTCTAAATACGGAAGATGAGGGATGGTATCTTCAAACAATGAATATTCCAGTTGCCCAGTGATTGACTTCCAGTGCCAGAATGTTTCTCAATCCTGTGGGGAAACTTGAAGAACTACTCAATAACTTGCTGTGCTTTGTGTATTAATGCTCTCAGAAGTAATCGTAGTAAGGTCACTAATGTCGTATTCGCTGTTTTCGGGCTGGGTTAACTTTTCACTGCCAACTAAGCACCTGGATTCTGGTAGACTCCTCAGAAAGCCCCTGTGCTGAGAATCCACTGAAAAACCCGAACGGACTACCAGCCTTGTCAAGATTGCGGAGAGTCAAGGGCTTGTATGACACTTTATTCGTTTTTAATGACGCCATGAGAGATACGGAAAAATTAAATCTGAAACGTAAGTGGGCATGTCAGATGCAAACGGTTATATCATTACATTCACCCTCGACATTGTTTAACAGTTGTTGTGGTGCTCATGGAATGAATGTGACTAGTCCTCACACAGTGACGTCACTACGGTCATATTGATCACCGTTTATTAACAAAATGTTGTAGTGTTCAGGGAATGAGGATGAGATTAAGGGTCTTGATGACAATTACGTTTACGTTTTCCTGCTCCTCAACAGGTACGGATGAGCCTACTCTTCGTTCACTGGTTTTCCGGGTATTTCTTGATTTTTAAAATGAACTACACTTTCGATTAGAACACTTTTGTTTGTGACTGTCCCACATCCTGACTGTCTTCTTCTGGCTTATCAGGTTGTGGGTGGTCGGGGCTCTGATTGTCACTGATATTCTCGGCCGAATTTCTACTGTGGACCAACGAACGTACCGAACCCATTCCTTTCTGACCGTCTGAACGTCACACGTGCACATTTCGGATTGCCTTCCAATCGATTTTCTTGACTAGAGGAGCGTACTGTATTGTTTTTGCCTCGCATCTCATCAAAATTCTTCTTGGGGTTGTCATCTAGTTGGGAGGAAAGTTCCATAAGTACGTTTACGGTGATGTGAAAATAGTCGTTCATGCGAATTGGCATCGGTGACTACATACAACAAGAAACGAACCAAATTTAAAGCATCAAGAAGAACATTTCCCCACTGATTTTTACGAGTCCTTCTGGATTTAAGTGATAGTGGTTGCCTTCCAAGGGGTTGCGTTCAACCTGTCGAACTTGATGTTGGCTTAGGGGCTGTAAGCGATGCTTTGACTCATTATGGTACTCTTGTTGTATAAGAAATCCTGTCGTTCATCAAACGTGAGGGAGGAATTATGATCGGAGTGAATATGATGACAGTCTGAAAAAAGTCGAGAGAGGTACTTGATTGCAGCGAAAGTTGTTAGATTGGGACAAGTGAAGACAAAGGGAGAACGGGAATACCCGTCCATTACAACGGGTAGATATTTGTTACAAGCCACAGAAGGATGGCGACCTTTAGAAGCGATATTAACGCTTCCAAAAGGCGGTGTAGCCTTGATGGGCCTCTCGTGCAGTGGATGACGAATTCGGAGCTTGGATTCAGCGCATGTTTGACGCTACATTGCCATCTTTTTCTCATTTTTTTCATTGAAACGGGCAGATTCTTTAAGCGCACAAAGTGTAACACACCTAATACATGAATGGTGCAAGGTTTCTTATGTCTTTTAGGTGGTGTTCCTGGCTGTCACAGTAACATAAGACAAGTATCAGCGGCGTGACTTTCTGTTCGAGATCTATACATGGCATCGAAATTGGGGTCAGAAAATTGGATCCTCCATCTTCGAAATTGGTCATCCCTTTTTGTTGTCGTACATGAAGGCGGCCAAGCTCTGATTCTTTAGTAGGCGAAAATCGTGCTCAAGTGGATTATGTCGCCAGTTCGTCAATTTGTATGACTTTTTCACCTTCTAACTGCAAGGTACTGTTGCAAGATTATGAGAATCTGCGCTTACTGTCACCATTAACAGTAAGCCGCTGGAGGCAGTCGAGGAGTTAATGTACCTTGGGAGCTGGATCAGCTCTGATGAAATGTCCGACGAGATCACAGGCTGTATATCAGAAGGTTGGTTGGTGTTTTCTAACTTACGTCATCTGTGACGTGGGTATAATCTTAGTCTTTCTGTGGAAGGCCAGGTGTGTAATCTCACCGCACGAGCGGCCTTACTGTACGGCTTGTCCATCCGCGCTGAAGATGTTAGCAGAGAGTTCGTTCTCGACCACCTCCGTTTTCGTAACGTTAACGATGTGCGGCGAGAGCATTGTGTCCACATTGACGTAGTTCGCTAACGTGCCCTCGGGGCTGACATGCTGTATCGACCTATTAACATAGTAATCTCGTCTCACAGGCTTTTCTGGTCATCGAGTGGTAAACAAATTACATTTCACAGTCTGCGGTGGTTGGGTCACGCTAAGTGAGCATTTTCCGTACCGGGCCTTGTTTACTGAGATTATGAAGAGTTAGATAAAACCGTGGGGTGGTCAAGCAATTATTTGGTCATGAATTATGGAGATCCCGATTGTTCTGTTCTTTAAAATGAGTAGATATCGCTTGTCTGACTGGCTTGTCGTGATCACTCAAATCGCCTCTCGAGACTACATTGTGCCGCAGTTACTGGGTTGCATACATTCATAACACGTTTTTCTGCTTAGCCTTGTCTTTAGTTGTTTTTATCCTTATTGGTAACTTCTCCCGAGGCGTTCCACACCGTTGTTGTGGTATGCGATGGCCCGAGCCACAGTGTCTTCCGGTCAAGCTCAAGACCGTCATGAATGGGCAACTTGGAATCTCTTCTGCTGAAAAGATGAGCTTTCTAATGCATACGCCGTGTATCGGTAGATAGACATCTGGATGACAAGGCGATTCTTATGGTCCTTTCAACTCAATGGTTGTGAGTACGGCCCCACAGCAATTGTGAGAAAACATTTCTATCACTAGATTTTCTTCGTGAGACCACACTATCAGAATTAGATGGCGACAGTTTTAATTTCCAATGTTCAATATTGTCATTCTTGATCATCTGTGTTGGCTGGTGTAGATGGCAGCGAATAAAGATCGGTCTGTGACGAGTTTATAGTGGATGTGGACTACTAACTATATCTGTCGTCGTATGGATTGTACTACATCGTACGTTTGTTTTTTATTAGCCTAGTGGTTTCACTCACATGACCTTTTTTTCAACTTGATGACGGTCGTAATGTCATACGTCTGTTCCAACAACTAAAGGGGCAACATGTTGCTTTCGGTGGTTTTTCTTTTGGGACCTCAAAGGCTCCTCAGGTTTGATAAGCGGACAGTAGATTTCGTTGTACGTGAGAGTGCTAATTGTATCGATTTATTGGTGTTCGCTAAGTGGTAGGTCAATAGTGCCACTACTGATTGCTGCGACTTCAATTCCTGTGAGGGAGCTAATATTAGACGATTTAGATCAGGTTTAATGTTGTCTTGGATATCCCGTCAGCTCAGGAGTTCGAATTTTCTTGCGACGGCTTTCTTCGATTTCATTGGAAGTCAGCCATATTTTCTTTTCATGTCTGTGCACTTTCAAGGCTTGAGGCCATTCCCGGAGTTTCTTCCACATATGATCGTATTGTCAACGCAAGCAAATGTCTTTAAAACGTTTGCTCCTTTTGTCTTATCGGTGGCTCGCTGAGCGCATTCCACGCCATTGGTTGCATCAGAGGGAGTCGGAAAATGTCATTACAAACGTTTGTAAATCTTGAAGACTTAAGGGACTTTCTCTCCAAGTGGGTGTTTACTGACAAGAGCGTTGTGTCGTAATTGTTAATCAATTCGTACATCTTGTTTGTTTCAGAAAGGAGTTAGGCACTCTGTAGAATGTTTATTAATTGTTCCACTACAGTCTACGACCGTTCTCCTTTTGTGCTTGTCGTTGATGGTGATTAACCTGAGCCCTCCAGAGATAAAAGGAGGGTACGGCAAGAAGGAGACGACCTTCATCGTATACATATCTTTTGTCGATGAGATTATATCTGCCAAGCTTTATCACGATAGGTTCACTGTCTTGCGTGAGACTTTGAAAGTGATTGGATGAGTCGATTTAAGCAGAAGTCGATGGTAAAATCAAAAATGATGGTTTTGTTCGCATGTTTAAGGACTTCGTAGGTAACAGAGTGTACTTCTCAAGATGTTTGGAACATTTTTAAAATCAGAAAACGTCAAGTTACAAAAATGTGGGAGAAGTAGTGGGCATACCATTTTATTTTCATCGGCACACTTTTAGGAGCGATCAGGAGGTGTCCTTTCGGTTTCGATTACCAAACGAAAACTAACAGTTTCTTCTCTTTTTCAGCTGAGTGTGTTGGTTTAACATTGGTCTGGGAAATCGGAATATAAACGCTGCAACCGCTACCATTTAGCATTCATGTTGCACTTTGTACTCTGTGCAACAAACTAGCCACTCAGACCTTCTGGACGTAATGTAGGGACTTCATCATAGCAGCGTCTGATGAAATCCTTAGAAAAACTCTGATCCAGGGGATATTTTGACTGCAGCCAAAGACCATGCTCCTAATTGTGGGGAAACTGAGGACTGATGATCTATGTGACTATCTTTTTGGAACAGGCTGAATAGAGGGAAAATGCTGTAATATTCTTTAAAAAAGGGCCGTTTTCCAGATTTTACGATTGTTTTCAAGGTAACTGTTGGATTCGAAAATTTCGACCACAAGAGTAAAAGGCGGAAATGGTCAACCATTCCACGCACACGTGGCTAGCCAGTCGGACGAACTGAGTTGTGGAAGGCGACTCAGCAGACTACCTCCTTCTCATGAACAAGCAACTGTTGAATTTGACTTGAACGTCGAAAACCTGAAGAAAAAGTTTGACTGCAAAACTCCTTGTTATCAAGTAGTCTGTAATGCTGGTGTTGGTACCATCAAAGGTCTGCTCTTATTTTCATAAGGTATCAGAGGTAGGTACTGTGAATACTGGAAGTAAGAAGTAAACAGGATTGAATGGGACTCGGAAATGTACAGCGAGAAAGCAAATTGAAGGACAGAAGAAGGTGATACTATATCTTTTATAGTTTAACTTGTTTTGATGTAACTTCCACCTATCCCGTTGTCAGTTTGAGATGCAAGTGTTTTCTCGGCGTTTCGGTGGCAAACGAGGTCATGTGGCTAATGTGCATATGCGTAGGCTGTTAACCGTAAGTAGTTAGCTTCTACTGGGCGAGGGATTAGGGGTCCTGCTGGATGCGCCGAGTTAACAAAACTCACTCGTCCCGTACCCAGTTCCTGGTTTGACGTGTACGAGGCTTACACGTACGCGCATGATTGCGTCCGTACAACATAGTATGCACTCGGTCAACACTTCTGGCAAACTGGTCGTGTGTCTTTGGGTACCGGAACGACATGGGCGTCGGCCGTTGCTATTGTCCAGAAGGCGGGATAAACCGACAGCCCCTTTTCCGGCATTAGGACAGCAACTATTCGAGTACCAATTCCACGGCTGTCGTAACAGCTGAAGGCAAGGCTGAAGCACCCAGAGTAATCGATCGACCGCAGCCTCTAAACCTGGAAAACTACTGACGTACCATTATAAGTCCACTCTGGCTTTAGGTGACCTAGGTGTGATTCAGACGTAACATGTAAGTGGCGTAGAACTGTGCAGGTTACTATGATAACAAAACAGTACGATTAAATACGTAAGCTGCAATAAGCCATACTCCAGTACTATGACTAGTCAAGACGATAGTGGACACTGGAAGTGGACGACGAGATTTGAAAGTATGTCAACCAGATCGCAGTACAGACAAACTGCTCGAAACGTTTTATCCGTTTCGTTTCAGTACTATTAAACTGAAGACAATGAAGGTCTTGCTTTATTGAACGACTTTTTGCAACATTAATGAAGCGTCTAGAATACAAGCTCAGCAATTGTCACCCCTTTGATTCCAGTGGCTGGTGGACCTAACTCCTAAGCATTTTTTGAAACGAGTATCGTAGCATGCAGTGCAGTGATTCCTGGGTTCATCAAACAATCGACTGCAGAGAAATCCCTAACGTTGTTACATTTCGGACGGTACACCCCTCCTGGCAGTTTATATCTCAAGCCTAAGGCGGATATCCGTAAGAATCAGATGCGTATAGTTACCACATACTAGCCACGTGAAGTGACAAATGGATCACAACATGACGGGGGGAAAAAGCATTGTGTAAGATAAAAAAAGAAAGTGCAGATTGAAGAAAAAATGCACGGATACACAGATTCTCAACTCAAACGCCATGAACTATTTTTCGTCCTATCAGACAACGTGCTTAGTCCACAGTTGTCATTATTTTTGGACCTCAGCCAGGATGCAGGGATAACCCTATCGAAGCAGTCTTCAGCGTGAATGCTGAGATCTTACCTGATCATCGATCCTGAGGCTTGACTAACGGAGGAAGTTGAGGAACGGAAAACTGTTTTTGCCTCAGGAAACACCAGCAGATTCTTCCAGTTTATTCGTACTACTGACCCACGGCATCTGTCTATCAATGAAGCTATCGGCGAGGCATACTACGCACCCATTCGTAATATGTCGATAAGATTAGATTGCTGGGCAGCACACTGTGGGTCGATCTAGCTGGCTTTCTGTTCTTACTGTTTTGCTGTCGCATACCCACAATGTAGTACCGTAATCAGTAGATTTGGAACCGCCTACAGAAACTGAGATCCCCTATTGCATTTCAGCTCTCAAACACAATAGGGCTGGTGACTCGGATGACCCCGTGACGACACTTTCCCACGAAGGTGGAGGAGGTCTTGACTCAACTTGTTCAACTTTTGTGGATGACTGAGAGTATCCCCTCGTGTTGGGATCACTCGCCAAAAGTTTCTAGATTCCAGAAACAAATCGGGGGTTCTTGTGAAAACCATAATGCGATTAACTTGATGTTAGTCACAATTAGGATTCTGGGTTCCATTGCATTTCGTCAACTCGCTGCAGCTTGAGAGACACATTAGGGAAGGACGTGCATGGTTCCATCCTGGACGAGGATATGTGCACCAGATTTTCACTCTTCGTCAGATTATAGAACTAACAAATGATCCAAGAAGAAGAGGTTAGGAAGTGTGTATTTGGTAACGAACGCCAAGCGAGCTCTTGTTTAATCCTCAAGTTTTCACAGATTTTAATGTTTGAGCTATACATTATGGATGCCAGCTAGTCATCTGCTACATCGAACACTCTTCGCGGATGCCGCGACCGGCTGGCTTAAGGTGTGAGGTGGACAGATAATGACCTGGCGCAGACAAATGAAATCGTTCACGAAGGGGTTGGCCACTGTAGGTCGGGTTCGTCTCCCGGGCTGGGGCCCTCGCGACTCACAGAGTCGGTGGCTTGAGACGTTAGGTGAGATGGCGGCTAATCGAGCTCAGTGGCGTGAATGTTGTCGTTGTTTGGCCGAGTTGTCTGTGAAGTGAGTGCACTTAATGATGCGGGGCAGTGAAAGCCGTAAGGAAGCTGTCTTGCTGATGACGTCTTACTTTCATTTACAGCTCGGTTGTTTATTTGCAAGGTATAGACATCTTGATGTTGAATGTTTGAATATAGACGTAGCTATTCTTAGTGGTTAGTTCCCTCCCTTCTCCTTCTGTTTTCGTTCACCTTGGCGGTGGCTTGTTTTTTCCATACAGTTGTATAGTAGTTAAACCTCAACGCGAACCACTGGCATCTGTGATGAGTTTTGGTTGTGAAAAGGGGTGACTCCTAATTAGACAATTTAGATCATGGAATAGGGAAGATTGTATGCGGAAATTTGAGTCGAGACCTGCCGGCGCTGTAAGGTCTGTTACTCTCGGAACTTGCGACTTTAAAAATGTCGACTAATGAGTTCGAATGTGGACTTAATACAACCAGTTTTCATTACAATACCTAACGGACGATTTTCTTTCTAGCCCTCTTCTATTTTCTCGGGCTCTCCTGCCAGCAAAACTTTTCACCTTGGATGTCTGTCATCCAACGTATTTTTCAAACGTGCCCAGGTCCGTGATAACTGCGTTAGATGGTCTTGGTAGAGTAAAAATCATGATCTCCTACTTCCTTCGTGTGTAATCAACGACTTACCAACCAGTTTGTGATAGAGAACACTGTGAGATGAATTTCCGTCACAAAGTTTGTGTAGGAAGCACGTGTCTTTGGTAGCCCAGGAAGATGAATTTTATCCCTGTCATCCTCCACTTGTCATGAGCATTCAGAGTGTAGGACTTCCTCCATTGTTATTTTAATTGAATGTCTGGAGTTAAATTTTCCTATAAGTAAACCGTGTGCGTTCTGTGGCGTCTCCGTGGTTTGCTTGACGTGAATGAAATATTTTATATACCCCCCTTCGACATGAAGTTAACCCATTTTCAGTGGTATCTGGCGCTTGAATATCAGTTATTTTTATTTCCGATCGTAGACTTTTTGCTCTGACACCTGTTGCCTTGACTTAATGGTCAGCTATGCGCTGTGTCGCTCCAGAGCACCATGTCGACTAGGCTTTCGGTCCCATCTGGTACAACCGTGTAAGACCAGTTGAAGAAGGTTGTTGATGACGTCAATCATCTCCCGGGTTAGTATCAGCGCCCATTTTATAGGGGCCCCATATGATTCGTCACTCCAGGCTTCTAGGTTGGATTGTCGGTTTCTCTTTATACAAGTCACAAAACTCACTACTACTCCCGAAAAGTCCTTTTTTTTCCTTCAAAACATCAGGCACTCAACGTTTTCCCCTTTGTAACGATCATGGTATCAATCGTAAATTCAACTGGGTTTCCCAATATTTATCTCAGACTAAACGGAAACTCATATCCGGCAACAAAAGTCTTACTCATCTCCAGTATTCCGGTTGTTCCTCCTTCCGTTGCTCCCATATCTAAGGTGGAGTTTGCGTTTACACTTTCTCCGTGAACCATATCTCTTTTATGGGTTTTTGTTTCCCTGATTTTCAATTTACGTGTTTGAGGGTCCCTGCAACATGTTGCTTATTCCGCTCACCGGAAGACACTTTTGCTACACCATTTTTTGGCGCAATTACTGCCTTTCTCGAACAAATATTCAACACGGGCATATATTACAATTTATATGCTTAATTTTAACGTCTATAATACAAGATGAATTCCAAACTGACGGAGGTGGAGAATGTTTTTTTCTAACGGTCTTCTCCAACTCCTAACATTCCTTACTAGATAGTGACAGTTCATATACCCTTGGTTTATTCCTCACTATTAATCCGTCTACGTACACACCAACCAGCTTTTCACAGCTGGTTCATCTGACCACGTTCTGATTGGCTGGGCTTAGATCTCGTCCCTAAGTTCGCACATCTTTTTTGTAGAATATTTTGTCGCTACTCCCTGGCTGAACGGAATGCGGACCATTTTTGTGTTCTTCCGAACTTTTCCTTTTTCGCAGACATCACAAATGTTCTTGATGGACTGCATTAATTTATCCCACACTTTCCTAAGCCCGGCAGGATGTTTACCTGAACAGTTCAATACTGTCTGCTTCCATTTCGCACATAAGAAGAACCGATTGTGTGAATGATGGCCTGTCTACTCATTTCAACTCGTCTAGACTTCACTGTTTGACCACTATTGATGAAGCCAAGGTACGTTTCGTCAGCTGGAATGAAGCTTTTCTCTCTGATAGCCGACCGTTCCAGAGTTTGGCAAGTGCTGTTTGGAATTCCTGGACGAATTTGCTTCCCTCTATCTCGAAGAATAATACCAATTACTTCGTCGAAACAATTAAGCTGAAATATTCAACCCTACATTTACCTCCAAATCCATCATCACTTCCCCACCCAGTTAGAATATGTCATTTCCACTCTCACCCCAACCCCTCGATCTCACAACCCTTAATGTCTGTCATCTCCCACAAGCATTGAATATCAGTAGTCGCACAGGCCCATATGGGATTCCTCCAATTTTGTTCTAAAAGTACGTCTCTGACTTAACACCCTTCATTACACGCTTATTCTGCTCATTATTTGTTTGGGTAATGTTTCCGTCTTGCAAGTCATTCTGTTTTTTTCCATTAACGCAATAACCTTTCGGATTCAGGTAACCATCCTTTCATATCTCCCACATCAATTTTATCCATTGACGGAATCTTGTCAAGTCCATGCTACACCACCTGTGGAATAATGAACCACTTGGCCACCACCAATATGGTTTCCGGTATCGGCGCTCTACGGGCGACCTCTTTACTTACCGTTTATCATGTTTGATCGTTCACTATGAAAATTTTCTGGAGAAACTCAGTTTGCCTCTTCCGACATGTCAAAGGCTGTCGACCGAGTTTGGCATGATGCTTTTCTAGTTAGGTTACTTGTGTTCGGATTTGTTTCAAACTTCATCTTCTGGACGGTCGTTCTGTTGCAGTTCGAATAAGTGATGCCGCACCACCCTGCAAAGTGAATCCCTGTGTCCCTCAGGGTTCGATTCTCTTCCACTCTGTTCCTGTTTACCGGTGACATTTTTCCTTCTTTCTGTCCCCCCCACACGCCTTCGCGGATGGTGCCACACTTCACTGTTATACTACTCGTCTCGATCAGCACTCTTCTCTCGACAACTGTCGTCAGCTCACGCAGACTAACGTTACCATAAACATCAACTTAAAAAGATTTTATAATGAGGTTTTTCGAACGCAGTTATCTTCAACCCTTTCAAATATGTCTATCCACGTCTCTTCGGGCTTCCAAGCCTCCCACTCAGATTATTATTCGTTTCACTTTTGTTCCATACTTTACAGATGCACCTTTCCTATAACCATCCAATTGTTGGCTATTAACGTGTCGCGAAAAATGGTTTCCTTTCTATAGCTAGCAAGTTTCTTTCCTCAGTTATTTCTGATCTGTTCTGATCAATTTTCTCTCATCCCAGCGTACTGTTCGCATATATGGGGTGGGAGTTCCCAAACACATCTCTTTCGGACTACGTTCAAGTCAAAGTTGTGTGCTTGGTTACTGATGCATTCCTAACCCTAAGTATTCTATCTTTATACCGCTGCATCAGCGGTGCCTGTCGCCCTTTTACCGTCATTATCATAGAAAGTGCTCTGCTGAATTCACTAGGTGCACACCTCTTTGTGGCTGTACACGTCGATCTACGCTAAGTAAGCCATATCAGGTAACATTTCCACTTTGTCGTGCTGAAAATTTTTCTTTCTTAGGACCGTAGCATTCCCTCTCTACCTAAGTTTTCCCACTTTCCTATATTCTCCAACTTTTTGAAGCTACCTTAACAGACACCTGTCTACTGTTCGTCAATAACCTTTCCATTTTTGTGCCTTTTATACAGAGGGGCCATTCGGACTATGGGTCTATCCTTCAGCCCTATCCTCACGCTTTTGTAACCAAAAAAGTTGAAACAATAGGCAGTTAGACTCTGATGGGATTGTGTTGCGTTTGTGACTCCATAGGGATACTCAGGTAAAGGGAAGATTTTACGACCATATGACAGGGCTGTTTACATGGCTGCAACATTGCTGTCTTCCTAATGGCTGGTAACAATCGGCGGTGTATTATCTTCACCTCTTACTCAGTAGCTTAATACTGCTTTGAATAAGTCTGCTGTGCGCATCAATAACCTCCGCTAGACGTCATTGTCTCATTCACTATGACCTTGGCATAAGCAAACCCTCGCTGCCAAGTGAGTTAAACATTTTGGCTACTATCCGTAATTGGAATCCGTCAAGATCTTACCCTCCGTTGTCTCGCTGACCATACTTTTGCGTCAGGCTCTTCCTTCCACATGATAAACTATCAAAACTTATCAGGAGGCATCGTTATCCCGATAGTTATATTGTTCGTTTATTGTCACTTTCTCGTTCTGCCTTATTCGCACTCTGGCGATATTTCTCTCCAAGGCTTAGAAGACTAATAATCATTGATGTTTTCGTTGTTGACATTCACCGAAAAGTAGGTCAGCCAGTCGATCTGGTGAGTGTTATCACATGTTTGGATCTAGATGCGTGCCACATCTCTGAGATGCAAGCACGCCATTCGAACACGAGTGTCTACGTGCGCTCACTTCTAGATGACCCGATCGAAGCGTTTTTCTCTCAGGGTCTTAGGTGACGCCGAGGCTGAATCTTGCGATCAGAAGCCTAGTGGGAGTCGCACCGAGTTTCGAAATAAAACGATGCTTTCTCGATGAAGTACCCGTACATAATCGTTTATGTACCGTCACACTTAGTACACAGGTTATAGTTTGCCAACACAAGTCAAAAGTTTCGTATGATCAATATATCGTCGTACATTTCAACGGACAGCAATTCAACTGCTGTCAAGGATGCGTTATGTGACATTGTTACTGACCTTCTGAGGCAAGCCAAACACAATCGTTTTGGCAGCTGATGTAAATCCTCGACTTGATCGTTTTTTAGGAAGAAAGGCGACTGAATTCTATGCTTGGTGTCCTGCAGTAGTAAAATTTAGCTGCATAGGTGCGCATCTCACGGCCTGTATAATCGGACTGCTACATTCCAACCCTGAAAGAAGTATTGTATCGTCTGAAGGTTACCCTATGCGTATCGGTTACGGACACGAATTTACCATATAGCGGACAGTTACAGGTGATGTCACTCTGAGAATGACCGCCGTACGTCTTGGAATTCCCTCATGAACTTACTCTTGTTTCGCTCAATCACTTCCACAAAAGTCCTACTGGTCAGTCTAAGATGCTTAATCAATATTCGATCGGAGTAGGTGGGGGAATCTTTAATCAGGTAGTACCGACGGCAAACTTGTCCAGACCGGGTCAAATGAGGGAGCCTAAGGAACACTGAGAGCAAATCAGGGCAGTTTTTGAAAGTTTGCTATGGAGAAGTATATCTTGAAGGAACTGTACAATGGTAACAATTTTTTTGCTATGGCGGCATACCGCATAAGCAAGCGTCGCTGAGTTCTTGTCTGCTAGCCCTCGAGTGCGTAAATAAAGGCTTGCTTGAAAATCGTGCGCATCAGTTGGTCAGGCGATCTAATAGGATAAAAAGAGCCCTTCTGCTCAGGAATAACAGAGTGCTGCTCTCGTTTACTAGTGACTGTGTCGGCCGTCGATTTTGTGCCGGTAAAACCATATTTGAGAAAGATGGCTCGCTTATCACCAACCCGTCTTGCCAACTTGGCGCATGGGGTGAACATTTTTTGTAAACCACCCAGATTGGCCCCGACTAAATCAAATGGACCACGGTACCCGGACGGGCGGCCGCTGTGTTTCTGACTGTCTTACGGATGCAGAACTGTCAGTAATGTTTGAGTTGTTAAGGCGTAGCAAGACTCCATGTCCATATCTTCGAAGGTTGTAATAACAGGTTAATATCAGAACTGACACTACTTTCGGAATCTGATGGAGCATCTCCTGATGGGTGCTTATCAACAATTCCCGATTTCGGAATGAGGGTTCTTAGCCTGTGTAACAGCCACGAAGACATTAATATCTCTGTCACGGCCAGGTTACTCGCCAGTTTAATCTTGCGTCACCTCACCGAACCCCGGAAAAACCAAGTTTTGGTTGCATGGACCACATCTTTATTTTGAATCTTCGATACTCTAGTAGACAACCGTCGACTTTCGTATATTTAGGCCGGAAGGCTACCTTCTGTTCGGCCGTTCGTGCTGTTCATTGCAGCGGTCCCCTTCACAAGACGCTCCAGGGAAATATGAAGGGTGAGATCATTGCTTATTTCAACCCTGGTAAACCATGACGAACAACTGTTCCCGAATGTTCATCACCTCCAGTGCTGTTCGCCATGGGTGTCCGACCTCTTCCCTCTTAATCAACTTAGTCGTGAATGGCATTCTAGGAGGTAAACCTAGAAAATCCAGCGGGCTCGTGAAGTTTCTTCCTTTCACTAAACTGTTCGACATGAAATACATGAGCGGGATTCTTCTGTTTTAATCCTTTTGCCGCAGTCATGCAATTTATGCTGAACAAGTTGAATGATCGGACCGACCTCACCTTCAACATGCAAAACGCCACTTCGTCACCGGCCTTCCCACTTCCGTCCTCTGTTGTAGACCGTTCACATGACTGCAGACCGTTTCATCCACACGGGTAGCACCATCTCAGCTTGTAACCTT
>LOND01002887.1:7571-19967 GCA_014220965.1 Paragonimus kellicotti | reverse complement strand
ACTTGTCAAACTTCTCATCTGTAACTAATTCCGAGGGTTCTCGGGAAATCACGCTTCCAGAACTTCACTAGGCGCGCAGCCTAAATGTACACCCTCAGTCCTCTGCGAGGAGGAAGCCCTGTCATAACCGGAGAGCTGGCATTTTTTGTCTTGGAAAATCTAATATACAGAAAGCATCCTACCTGGTCGGGGTCATTTTGTAATCGCCCTTTACTTCAGGAAAGATCCTCTTGATGCATATGACACTCATCGTGAATTATCCATACTTCCAGCCACACTAAGGATACTGACCGCAATGGCTTTTCTCAGGTTGAGTTTAACACATGAAAAGCATACCAGTTGCAATGATGCATGCGGTTGCATTAGTAAATTCTACACCTATCAGTTGTATCACATCTATGTTCAATAGACGTTAACGTTTTGCACATTATGTAGCAAAAAGTCGTTCAATAAAGCAAGACCTTCGTTGTCCAACTCGCACGTCCCCACGTCCCGAGTGCACTCGCGTTTATGTGACGGAATTCGAATCCACAACACAGCGGCAATTTCATTCACACGTCGTGTGCACTTCTGCCTGGTTTGCGTGTGTGACTGACGCCTTCTGTTGTGGGTTTCTTGCTTCTCATTCCTCGTCCGTTTGTCCAACTTCCTTGCACAATGGCTTATTCATTCGCTCATGTTGCCTGCAATCCACTCGCTGTGGGCTTTTGAACATACCTTTCCGCCGCGTTAATATATTCCACCGAATGTTGGGATAATCACGCTTCGGAATATGTCCAAAAGCCCACAGCGAGTGGATTGCAGGCAACATGAGCGAATGAATAAGCCATTGCGCAAGGAAGTTGGACAAACGGACGAGGAATGAGAAGCAAGAAATCCACAACAGAAGGCGTCAGTCACACACACAAACCAGGCAGAAGTGCACATGACGTGTGAATGGAAACTGCCGCTGTGTTGTGGACTGGAATTCCGCCTCATAAACGCGAGTGCGCTCGGGGCGTGGGGACGTGCGAGTTGGACAACGAAGGTCTTGCTTTATTGAACGACTTTTTGCTACACTGATGCCGTATCCTGCAAGCAACGCGATAAAACTGCCGTAGCCGAGACCATTTCGCGGACGGAGACGTGGAAGAGTGGCTGTCGGAATTTGAGGCAATTGCAGCGTGCAACGGATTGAAAAGCGAGGCACAACTTTTGACAGCATTGGGAACACTGCTCACCGGACGGGCAAAGACTGTCTATGACTTGAGTAAACAGACAAAGGCCTCAACATCCTGTCAAGAAACATGAGCGGTACTGATTCAGAAATTTACTAAGGAACAAGACCAGCAGCGAGCAGTAAATCGTTTCTATGGCACCGAGTTTTGCGACACACATGACCTCCCAATCTATTATTCAACACCTTTTATGGCAGTTGACTTTGAGTCTGCCGGAGTCCGACGAGAAAACGAAGGAAAAACTAGTGAGAGAGTGGTTTATCCAGAGTTTGCCGCCGGAATTGTAGGAGAGTGTTCGGATGGCCAAGTCTTGTGGACTCACGGACATCAAACGACTTGTCGGAATTGCACAGCGCCTATTCGTACAGACGAGTATGATACCGAGAAGAAAGTAGAGCAACTGACGAATGCAGTGTAAGGTTTGAAGACGAATGTGGAACCAAGAAGACCACAAGTTAGACGGGACACGTGAACAACCACACCGTAATCGTTGTTTTGTTTGTAACGGGTGAGACACTGCGCGCTGTTCCCATAGCAGACGTTTTTCTTCTTTTTTTTCGGTGGTAACGGGATGTCATGAGAACGTTCCACGGATAAAAGTGCTGATCGAAAGAAAACAAAAGATCGCAGTAGTAGATACGGGGCGGGGACATCAATTACAAGCAAAGTATGAGGATTGCCCGTTAAGCCCGGTAACTGAAATGGTGCCGCGGTCGGAGGGATAGCGCTAAAGATACCGGGAACTCAGAATGTTGAAATTCAGATAGGTGGTGTCAGGCTACGACACGCAACGTTACTAATTGACAACATGAAGAAAGATAACAGGTGCGGATCTAATGCGGTGCGCGTATTTTATCTAACCTCGCCTCCTTCCTACACGTCATATGCTAACGGTTTGCCGAAATTGATTAACTTCGGTCGTCCTTACCACTGGGCAATGCTAGAAAGGCACCGAAGCGTAGTCACATTTTGACTTTGTTGAACATTGTTTGTTTGGTCATCGTCGAACGCATCCGTGTGATGGATGTATTAGTTCTGTGTACATGATAAGTTGATCATATCGCTATTACTGACCGTTGAGGACAGTCTCCGTGATCGACCATTTGCTTTTTTATTGTCCGTGTTGTCTGTTTAGTTTGTGAATTATAGGGGAACTCGTTTTGGCCTCATGTATAAGTGATGCTCCGGGCGGCTAGGCGAAATGTTCTATTGCCAATTTAACTCCGAATGAAAGATTGCAGTAATAAGCCTTTACTGAAAACCTTATGTGAACACCTCTTTGGTGATATGGCCTATTTCAATTGCAAGTGACGTATGTTAGTTAATCTTTTAGTGTTTCTCCTAATGTGTTACTTTCCCGTGCATCTTCCGATTTTAGATAAGCAAATTGGAGTCTACTTTGTTGGACGAGTCCTCCGTGTCTAACGTCATCACTTCGGCTGCCAATGCAGTCGGCTCCACGGTTCTTCTCACTCCGACCATACTGACCACGAACTCTGCCGGTCTAGCTACGGTCTCTTCCGGCTCGCTTGCAGGCCGACAGTTCACCGTCGTAAATGGCTTGGGTGAATTGACCAGTGAGGCCTCACTGAGCGGAAATTCCGATATCAAAATCCCCACAGCCACAATCGCCGGCTTAGGGACTCCCATCTCCTCCTCACTGGGGACGGCAATCATCCTGCCTATTTCTACACAGGTACGACATTCAAACGCCTGTAATTTCAACTGGGAATTCGGCATTGTTCTGTCACATAGTTGTTTAGCTGTATGCATGCGTCTGGCACTATGTCGTGCACTGTCCAACATCTGTGACATGTGCCCTAAGGTTTAATTGGCTTATGATCTAGACTTGACACCTCAACTCGTGAAGACTGGTACTCGAATGAGCTCGCTTGTATTCGAAAATCTTGCATCACAGCGAATGTTGACTCAGTGTACGAACTTACGTTTGAGTCAGAGATTAACTGCTTGTTAACTTACGCTGCACTAAAATTAGATGACCACTCCACCTTTTCAAAAACATCTGTTTTTCTTTGAAACGTGGCGCGTCTACTTTGGGAATCAAACAACCAGTTCTCAGTACACAACAAAATGTGAACAGAGCGGGATTTTGGTAGAGTTTCAGGTTAAAATTTGGCCGTGAACAGAAACTAACGATATGAATTTTGACTATTACAGCTGTTTTCTGCGAACGAAGAATCAGACTGCGGAATTAAATAATAATCGATTCCCTGTTAGCTCGTTTTGTGTGGCTAGCCGGGACTTTGTCGGTCATACGGAACACCCGGTTGGGGTAAACGCGGTAGCACGTATCGGCAAAATGTGAAACTGCTGCACTGTTAGAGGTTTTGGTCAAATCAGTTATGAGTTGTGCAGGATGGTATTCTTCGATTTTTTTGAATAAACGCCTAGTCATCCTACTTACATATTCCGGTGTTCATCAGCAGACAGTTGAGCGCACAAGCTTGGGAATGGTCGAGAACGAGCAGTTTGACTTTAGGCCCAGTGTTTTTGAGGGGCTGTGTTAAACCGGTTATGTAGTGTGAGTCCAATAGTCTGATTGAGTCGACTGTTAGGGCTCTCCTTGGCAGTATCACTATTAAATGCTGAGCGGGTGAATACGGCCTCCTCATTCACCGTGATAACTGAATCATGCAGCTCAATTGCGATCATGCTCCAGGTTGCAAAACGGTAATTTATTGGCAACTATCTTTGTCTCTCTGATCTAATTTCACCGGCTAGCTTTTCCGCCTTGCCTTTGATTCATTCAGATGTATTTGAAGGACATAACTGACACACACCCGTGTGAGTGGTCATATGGTTTTGTCACGGAGACATGCAATTTGTCCATCTTAGCCTCAACATTATCCTAAAATTGTTGTGTAACAGGCAACCTCGTTTGTGAGTAGTATACTACTCCCAAACGAGGCTGCGTACATTCAGGAACTAAAGGGCAAGCCTCAACGCCAGGAAGACGATGGACCGGAAGCGACTATCGGAATAGTGTGTACGCACTATGGGGAAGTGTCACCAGGGCGAATGACAACGTACTGCTACCCAATGTGTGTGAATGCACGTCAGCCGTGCAAATGAGTGTACGTGTTCGTGGTCCTATGTTTTACATAACCTGTACGGGAGTTCGTGTAATAAACAACTTTGCAGGCCAAGCGTCTTTTGCGGTCACAACAAAATTATTCCACTCTTTATCATCACATCCTTATGAGTCCGAGACCTAAATTATCTATTTCTCGGTACATCAAACCTCTTTTGTATTTTCATGTTACGGGTTAGTCTTTCCGATGATAAACCAGTCATGCGTCGTTTGGGTACGTGTTTGAAGGACTGAACTAATGTACATTCACTACCTGGTATTATAACTTGGTCACCTTAACCTATGTAATGCTGTTTATTAGCTTATTAAGGATAAATGGGTGTCAGTTATTTGTCTTCTGCTATGACATGTAACTTCAGTTTGTTGAGTAAAAAAAATTGCGCACCTTACGGTTTAACACAGCAAAATTTTCAATAACATCGGTTGATTTTATATAGCTCCTTGACACTGTAACGTACAAATGTTTGATTCTCTACTCGTTTTTTTTGTTCACTCTAGTTGGCTATCGTCAACGGGTCCACAACCACAGTGACTACCACTGATACCATGGAAAACAATAGATCGTGACAACCTAGTCGTCCGTTTGTCTCAAAGGTCTGAGCTCCGCGCTCCTGTATCACTATCTTGCTTTCATTTTTTCTTCCCCTGTTTCTCTCTATGAGTTTGTGGCCCTTTCTCTTCACCGGCTTCGTTTACCAGTCAACGCATCTTTTCTGCATCTGGCTGACACTGTTCTCTTCGCAACGTACACAAGCACACGTATTGTCCACTTTCGCCTACAATCGTGTCATACTTCGGCTATTGCTATCATTTTGCATCTGAAGCACGCATACACACGGCTTGATGTACAGTTCATGAATCACGGCACCTTTTCTACCGGCGACTTCAATCCATACACACTCATACGTCTACTCATTGTTGTTACCGTCGCTCCGATTGTTTTCCGTATTCTGCCTTGTATATTGTATACCCCCCTGACTGTGGGTTTGTTATCTTGGTTCTCTCTGTCTGTCGCCGCACGTCCCCTTCATGGAAATTTCTATTTACAGCCGCATTTAGTATGTTTCATAGTAAAAGCGTGCCGACCTAAGATCCTGTCGGTCTCATGTGTGTATAAAACGGATAATTGTGCGGTATGTATGTATATGTTTTCACTGGCCCCGTGCGTCAAATTTTCATCATTGTCTCGCTGCTGATTCCATTATCCGCATATCTTATATGTACATCTAAGGTGGCGTCTTACTGCTGACCACTGCTTTTCTAATACTCTCTCATCACTATAAACGTGTATCTTCCCCTCCACAGTATCTGTTAATAGTAATGTCCTTCGCTCGCATTTATTCTGACAAAACAACAAAAATCGTTTGTGGTGGTTTTTTTTAATTTTTTTTATTTGGACCTCTTCGGGTCATTGCAATGTGTGTATGTTTCTTGAAAAGAGAGTTATGTCGAAACGTAATTCGACGATGTCGCATTGTCTATTCAACAGTCCCGTAATCTTGATTCTGTTTCATATCCGCGTATGTGCTCATTGAGGTCACGCTCATTAGATCCTCTTCGATCTGTTGTCCCACATCTGCCGCTTCGATTTGGTCGTACTTTCCGTTCTTGGACTGCATTGCACTGGGCGTAGCGTGTCCACGACACCGATCATTAGCGAGCTACACTAACACGCTGGTAGGAAATAGGCGAGGTATAGACAAATCTGAAAGAATAATGTATGGGAAGTAGGCCTGCATTTTGACAATTAGGTTGCGTTGTTTACACGTCCTAAAAATGTTAGTTAACCATACATCGAACGCCTTCAACAGGTATGGTACCCTGGTTTTAAACTTTATTTCATCGCTATATTCGTTTACGTGATTGCTTCTTGTTATTTCCGCATGTGTGACTGTGTCTCAGTCTTGTGATCTGTCGGATGACATACTAACCGAAGGTGCGTGTTCACGTACAGAGGTGCGCATCGGTTTTACAGTCTCACTCGATTACTCAACTTATTGGTCTGTTGCAGTCGTATTGACTTACGTTGACTGTCCTTGTCTCTATCGAGTCCTGTGTCTTCGGCATGAGTAACCACATTACATCTCTAGCAATATCCTGAGCCCAACACGCGACACCTATACAGTCCATCTGTGGAAGCATTTTAGCTTCTGAGTTTCAGTTTTACCTCCACGCCAAGTTTGTTTTCTCCTTGTTTAGACATGTCTACCGAACATGGAGTTTGTGATCTTACAATATTTGCGAAACGTTGGCTATTCTTGGTCAGCTTGCTAGTCACGCCGGATGAACAACTCAAGTGGAACAGTGATCCTTGAGACTGGAACCAGGTACCTCATGGGTCTTTCCGCTTTGATCATCACTAAACAACTACGTGGTCGTCAGTAAAACTTCCCAATCCAACCGTATGGTTTTCCCCAACAATTAGCCGATAATACAGTCGTTAATAGGTTTATTCCATTGAACATGAAGGTAATAGCATTAACTAGTTCAGGAGATTTATCGACATTCAAGGACTATCTGAGAACGCTTAATTTGTTATACTGGAATGGTTGGGGACTCCAGTTTTTGTAATGACGAGACGAAATAGAAAGTTGTCCAACTAAACTTTCTGCCAAAATAGATGAGAATTATTCGCGATTGTCATTGCCATTAATCGTGTCGCTGGTTACAATTTGGTGATTAACTCTATTTATTGCTAGTTTTTATGTTTTGGCTCTCAACTGAGTGTTTCCGTTTATATCCTTCTGGTCTCTGCGTTACCCTCACATTAATTATGCCTGGTAGATTTGGATGCATTTACCTAACAGTTGGTTCCGAGTGTAGTTATACCATTGTGGACCGGATGATAAGGACTCACTAAGTGATTTGCACTCAAGGTATTTCGTTATTGTGACGCGGAATACGGATCTCAGAGCAAGAGGTGGGAAGGATATTGACCTACAGCGATGTCAGAAAGAGTAGGTAAAAGATTGTCAAGCGCATGAATGGTTCTTGGTGAGCCCCACTTCACATTGGACAGCCATGCGCTCTGGCAGGCGCAGTGCTATCTGAACGGCGTGAAAGACTCCTCGTTCATTCCGCTTCTCGGCGGAAACTACGGGCGTCCGTGCGATAGGTGCAGCAACTACCCGGCGGTACGTAGTTATCGGAAGCCACCGCTCGGTGAAACTCACAAACAACGCTGACTGGAGGGGACGGGGTGTATCCCTCAGAGTGGCCATTGCAACAGGGTGGGAAAGGAACACCATTTGAGAAATGCTGATGGCTGGTTATTTCACAGAAAATATTCCAGTTTCCAAAGACAAAGCGGTGGTTTGAGGGAGATTTTCCTCATCAGAAACAACGGAGCTGCACGGAACGCTCGCGTCGAATCAATCTACTTTAGACGCACCTTTCGTTGTCCGAATGCAAGATGAGAAGTCAATCTAACTGCGTGATAAAGTCTCACTATGCTTATTCCATTTCTATACATTGTAGTCTTTACGTATGTTAAAACATTAAATGCTTAGATTGACCTACCCAAGGCCTTGGACCTGAATCCCAGCGAACCTGTGAGGCATCATCCTAATAAAAATATCCCAGAAGGGACGAAATTTTCTTTACGACGAGGGGCTGGAAAGTGCGCTCTTGCTGTAACGTTGTCGCCTTCATCGTGACATTCTTGATATGTAGCATTCAAGGAAGGTCTGCTTCAGCATAAAAATAATGGAATAAAAAGCTCATATTTCATTGATCTTTGTGAACTTTTATCCTGAATACTGCATTCCAAGGTTGCCGCAATTATTTCTCACTCACTTCTGCGTTTTATGGATGTGATTTGTTCACAATTTTTATATTTATTCAAAGAATGCTTGCGGTAAATATGTTTCGTATTTTTACGTATGTACGCAAAGAATGAACATTGTAAATTACGAGTATTTATTCACCATATTAGAGGGCACTAATTCTATGCGTCTGGAATTCTCCACAGACCCCGCCTCCTGTTGCGAAATTCACTTACGCTCAACTTAACCCATAACTTTTGGGGTGTCTCGTTTAGCTTGCAATGTCAAACGAACTTCTTGATTTTTAGACGACATTCATCTGGCCTCCGTGTACATCCAGTCTGAAACACTTCATCCGTCTGTTGTACTAGTGTCATGGTTGAAAGGAATTCAAGTGCAGACTTGACACATATATTCAGCACACTAAGCTGTCTGGTAAATTATGTTCAACGTTCATTGTTGTCATCTGTTTGTTGCACACCCAGATGTGCTAATACCAGTCCCGCTAGAATGTGGTTAAGTTTGTGACCCTAGTTCAGACCATTTTTTTAATTCACGTCCTTATTCTGCTTTCCTCTGTTCGTTTTATCTTAAACGTTCTGCTTTCCACTGACCTTTTCTTTCACGGTCCGATAAAGATTCTCGTATTTTTCCATAAACTGCATGTTTTATCTCTGACGTACTTTGATTCAGAGTATGCCGGTTGGTAGCTCCTCCTCCTCTATTCAAAATTCAACCGAGGTTGTGTGCAGTGTGATCACATCGAGTGACAAATGCATGATCTCATATTTGTGGCAATCCCTATGGCATGATTTCCTAACGTGAGCGACTTTCGGGGCAGTTGAACTGGCCAGCCGAAGATTCCATGGATGTAATTACAACACTGTGCTCCCGATAAGATACACAGTCGTTTTATTCGGAGATGCTGAATAACGTAGACGTCTGGTCTCTGTTGTTTTTTTTGTTTTGTCTTGGGGAATGAAGCTCTCATCATCATCATAGACAGCAATACATCAGTGGTTCACACTGATGCTTGACTGCCACACAACCACGAGAAGAACAAAGGAAAAAAAAACTTATATAGGAAGAAAGAAGAAAACAGAGGAGGGGAGGGGAAGTGGACCTAACTACTAAAAATAGCTACGTCTATATTCAAACATACAACATCAAGGCGCCTACACCTTGCAAACAAACAACCGAGCTGTGAGTGAAAGTAAGGCGTCATCAGCAAGACAGCTTCCTTACGGCTTTCACTGTCCCGCATCATTGAGAATGAAGCTCTAGATTCTAAGAGATACGTAGCAAGTTCGGCTTACCGTGTGATAGACACAAGTGACAGGGTGCAGTGCCATTTCGAATAGTGACTTACTGTACGCGTACAAATGCTTAGTGTTCAGGAACACATGCATAGAACAAATCTACAGGAAAAATGGGGCTAGATCATTCTAAGCTGGTTGACGTGATCCTTCTGAAGGTGTGTTTCAACGCATTGGCCGAAACCAACCAGGCAGATACGTGCATTCAGTGATTTATTTGTTTAGACAATTCAGTGTAAATCAGCGGTTGGTTGCAGCTTTACTGTCACATTAGTGACGTTACGAGCACATTCACATTAGGAGGATCGCCGAGCCCGATTCACCATGTCGGAATGGATGGACATTGAACTGTCACCGCTTCGAACTCCACTCGCCCACATTTGAGGCCTGCAACAGGTCGTCTGCTCTGGCTGGGTCGTCTACCTTCGGTTGTCACGCCTACTGTCCAAGGCCTACTGATGGAGGGTTTGCTTAACTTAATCGACCGATAGACAGTCGACCGGTTTGCCAAGTCTGTTGACAACCGTAGCGCATGATGTCGTACGACCACTTATGCGGTCAGTACAAACCGCATGCGGCCCCCCATACACGGACGAGGTGGTCTGGTCTTCGCCTGTGACCCCCTGACAAGTGGGTGCAAATGAGTTAGCTGTGTTTATGCCTTGCAACGGTCGTATACGTGTTTTTCCACATCGTAAAAGCCAACTGAACGTTGTGTCTACGGCCATACGACCTCACTCGTTATTGAACGATTTACCGTGGACTCGGAGAAACCCCTTCGGACATCCTTAGGCTGATATCGAGTCACCAGAAAACGACTTCGAAGCATGTTAAAACGTCGTCGAGTCTTCTTCAAGTGAAAAGAATAAACTGCTTGCTGTCTTAACTGGATAATTGAATGGCTGGAAGTCAAATCCCGGACCCTGTATACTCGCTGGCTCGTCGGTTACTCGCTGGAGTTGGTACGAGGAGGAGTGTTTTGCATCCTGATATTGCACATAATCAAATCGGACATTGTGGATTGACTCACGTGGACTAGAAACGAGACGAGAAGAACGCACAGACATGCCAGAATTGCTGTGCGTGGATGTGCCCAATTCAGTCCCGGATAGACTTGCCCGATTGCCATTGGGCCAATCAAGTCACCGAGCCAGAAGAAATAGCTGAACATGGAGTAAAGGATGCCTGCCAGTATGGGATAGATCACGTGAATCAGACGAAAGGGAATCGCCGATATACCCAGGTCCAGGATAGCCAGTATGCCTGAAAGACTATGCTTCAGTCTACCCCAGCCACTGTCGAACATACCTGCAATGAATGGGATCGAGAAAGAGTTTTGTGAAGGTCACATAACCAATGATTGTGATTCTTAACAACATACCATAATTTCAGACTGAATAATATATGATGTCGAAAACGTTTCTTAAAGGTGTGTTTCGGATAACATGTGATCAGACTGGTAGTTTTGGTAAAGGCAAACAATGTGTTCTGTGTGAATTTTCCAACAGAAGAAACCGTGATTTGGTACTTAGTATATAAAACCTATTTGACAGGAAAGAAGTATCATATTTTTTTTGGGGGGGGGGAACAGTTAATTGGTAATAGCACGTGTATCATATCGCCATATTAGTGTTTGTAAACGTTTCCGAGTCCAGCCGTCGAAAGCGGCGAGTTCCCTTGTTTGACCTTACCAAAGACGTAAATTTGGATCGATAATACGCAAACAGCCAATGGCTATCCAGAGTCCGAGGCGGAATTGGTTGAGGTCACGTCGCTCTAACCAAATTCACGTGTCTGACCTGAATGACATACTCTGGATTTAGTAGTAGCCCGCGACCTGCTAACGTGTCCACTGCTAGTGGTACTTCCGAAATCATTTTTATCCCCATTTATAGGAGATGCACATAGCGTTAACAAACCAAAATCTCCACATTTTGTATACGACAAGACTTACCAAGGTGACTGCTGGACAAGGCCACCCAAAAGACAAGGCATACGATCAGTGCACCATTCACAGCAACCGTGTAAAGCAGCCAGATTGGTTGGTACAATAAAACTGACGCATTTTCTCCTGAAAGGAGAGCAAGATGGTTGAAGGAATGAAACGAAGCAGTTCTATACAACACAATCTTATAAATAAATATGAGATGAACAATGTATAGAATAGTGAAACTTTACAACGAGCAATAACTGGATTACAACCGTCATGTGTGTTCACGGGATGCTTTTTGCGTTTAACTGAAATTTTCGTAGTCCAACAACAGGTTCTGTTAGTCCACTTTGAAAATAAACACTAGACTAGAGTTTTGCTACTAGAATTTGTCACTAATGTTGTACACCCATATCCGAACCGGAAGGTGAACTTTGTCCATCGTACTTGTGAGAAGAACAATATCACCATATCAACTTCCTATTAAGCATGACCGAATAACCTCATCTGAACTGTCTGCCACAATCACTGGTTAGTATTGTTCAGAGTTGCGCGATCATTTCCAACGGAGTCAGGGTAGGCGGACTGTTTACTTCACTACAGACAACTCTATTAACAGGATTTATTAGTTAAGTGAAGACTTCTTATGTCATAGTGTTTGTTAAACGATATGTTGTCTGTTCATCAGCGATTGTGATCGAAGGTTTTGGAGTACTGACTCGAACATGCGTAATGTGGTGCATTAGTCAACACGCACTCTTCATAAGCATTAGAAGTAGAGTTCATTCCGTTGGTTAAATTGGGCTTAAGACGGCTGCTAGGCCCCGAACAAAAGCGAGGCTCAGACTTAATGCCTCCCCTTGATTAGGCTAGTCCATCTGATTGCCGTCTAGCGAGAGTACTCTTCAACTTTTAGCAATCGAAATGTCAAACTACTTGCCAGTAACTTTTGATATCTCAACAGATTTTAATTCTATGCATCACAATCATCTGCTTTACTCAAAGACATCCTTCACCATTCTGTTGTTCTTATTCTGCATGTTTCAGTGGTTAACTT
>LOND01002885.1:51704-63531 GCA_014220965.1 Paragonimus kellicotti | reverse complement strand
AACAGCGGGGAAGCAATTTGAATCGGCTTATCCATATAGCAAATCAGACCCGATTACCGCAGTGTAGGGAGGCGGACAGACACGTATGACAGTGTTAGCCGAAATGAGAGAAAATGAACTGGGGATAGAATTTAAGATAAACTACGGAGGCTGGGGTTAAACACTCAGCTGATGTTGCCCCATCATAACAATTGGGCATGACCTGTTTCATCGAACTTTTTAAGAAAAACTCGGTAGAATGCAAATTAACGTCTAGTAAGGTGTTTTTAACTTCGAATGATGACAGTCGCATGCAGCAGGCAAAAATAACCGCCCCAGCACAGTCCTCTGGCGATCATCAATAGTTGATCAGTTGAAGGAAGAGATAACCTGAAGATGAACGATACAAGAGCAAGTCTAATTGTCATACTACTGTTCTCTTGTAGCGCGTTCTGAATATTGTGTATCAGATACTGAGTGGTACTGATGATTCGGCGACATACAACTGTGAAAAACAGTCTGAATTCGAAGATTAAGAATGAATGTGGGATTCGGTGCACAACTTCCTACGTTTAAGCTTAAACAAGTAACACCACGGTGTCAGTGTCCTACAAACAAACAAGCAAACCATAGTAAATAACAGCCAGGCAGGTGAAAAAAGGCGTAATTTGAAACCATTAAGTCGCAGTTAAGTGAAGTCTACACATACCTACTTGGTGGAGTTACCATCGCTACCATGAACATGGAGGTGGTTAGTAAAAGTTTTGTATACATACCTTGTATTACAAGTTTATTATTGTAGTGAGCCTACAGAATAGAT
This sequence comes from Paragonimus kellicotti, assembly GCA_014220965.1. Taxonomy (NCBI): domain Eukaryota; kingdom Metazoa; phylum Platyhelminthes; class Trematoda; order Plagiorchiida; family Troglotrematidae; genus Paragonimus; species Paragonimus kellicotti. Next base: position 62,732 of record LOND01002885.1, on the reverse strand, counting down.
CATTATCAATGGTAAACGGTCACACAAGCAAGTCAACCTGAGATTATTTGTCTCCATCTGTTAATCAACCAAACAAAGACCTACAAAGGCTTGCATCTATATGCGCTGAATGCTGCCATACCAGCCAGTATAAATGATGAAAAATCATTCTACATGACGGAGAACAATGACACACAGGAAATATGCATGCGTGAACAATCGGTTGTCTGAGGACGCACCTGATTGGTCAAGACCTGGATGCTCACAGCGGACGGAAGACCGAAGATCAAAGTGAGTAGAAGGCCTGTGAGAGCAGCTTTGCGATGAGACACTGAGAACGGGAAATAAATACACAGGCAAAGGAAAGAAAGTCCAGTGTACTAGGCACCTGCTTAAATGGATTATTGGAATGAGTCAAGCAAACGGTCAACCGGTAAGCTGTGTTCAGGTTGTGAACTCATCAGCAATACATCAAGCGTCTATATATAGTTCCAGCATTGAACTCTTCGTGATGGCTCGAGATGCCGCTGATCCAGATGACAAAAAAATAAAGACAAAAAGAACCGAAACTATTATTGATCATTATCATCCTACACGGAAATACATAAGTGTTAACACTGACAACCCATCGCCATATAAAATAAAAAATCAAATGGTTGGCGGCATCCGAAACGGATTTCCTGAACAATGACGAGAGTCAACGACCCTGCGTTTTACGTCACCCAAGTGGCTTCGCTGCACCACATGCGGTTCCACACACACACCACGTATCCGGTGTAAACCCGAAGGAATAAGACCAGTAGGTGTGTGAGTGAGGCCTTTGTGTCCAGCCGGCCAATGCTGGTTAGCCAATTGAATGGCTAGCAGGAAAAGGAAACCCTTATCTCTCGGAAAATAAACAGAGAGAGACTGCAATGACAAGACTAAATGAGAAGGAAAACAGCCACTTCAAAGATGAAGGACAGGAGAAGATACGTCTTGATTCATACAATTCAAACGGTCAAGCTCGAACAACCTACATCCAATTAACAACATCTTACAAACAAAGGACCGGGTTGCAAATGAGAATAAAACAACGTCTGCAATGCAGCTTTGACTACCTTGCCTCATCCATCATTCTAACGGCATTTCAGACAACTCAGCACTCATATTTTTAACTTCATAGACTGCAGCACGCCACCAATGACATATTATTGCTTGTGCACGTTTCCAACAAGCGATGCTGATAATCGTGTGCCCCTCAATACAACACACAGAACACCCATACTCTACTAAGAGCAACTCCATTGGCTTCTATAGATCATAATGGCTCATGGTAGCTGTACGCTGCAGGAGGGAGACATGTACAGAAGGGCAAAGTACGTTGGTAAGCACCTCAGTTGCTGGTCGTGAAACTGAAGTTTTTCCAAGAACAAGCAGATGGCGTTGTTCATACGATCTGTTCAACTTGTACAGAATAATTGGCAGGAACAACTGTGATAAGGAAACTAGAGTACAGATTCATCTTCTACTAAATGAATTAGGTCCTGTATCCAGAAAAAACGACTGACTGAACACATACATTGAAACCCTCGTAAATCCGTGCATGCACGTTGATAAGACATTACTCACGCAGTTAAAGCGGTCAACAGTCTCAAGCGCCTGTTCGTAGTTAAAGTATTTTTTAAAATCAATAATAACATCACAAGGTGTTTCTGTCATGTGAAACCATGACAACAGACGGGCTTGATGCCGCCAAGTTGTTCAACCCTAGACAAGAGATGTCACGTCAACCAGACGGGAACTCGCAGTCGTATGACTGGCCACTCAGCTACCGCGAGCTCCACAATAGAAATAATCAGAACGAACCCGAGCCTTCACTGTTTGAAATTACAAATAACACCCCTGTATACACGACCATGCAAACATTGCTCCCGTCAGTAGTAAATGACAGACGGGCGATACACATTCTATTCTGCAGGCAGCCATTCTGATTGCAATCCTGGGTCCGTAGGGTTGCACACGCTTAGGTTCATCATGGAGTATTGGATCACGCCCCACAGCTTACCAGGACGGTAGTTCAGTATGGAGCTGAAAGGTATTCCATTGCGTGAGACGCACACGAACTCTACGGTTAAGCAGGCACAAACATGGCTAAGACGGACAGAATGTATAATCGGTTCACTGGTCAGTATAGATCGAATGCGACCTTACGAGAGCTTACTTACCAATTTCGTTAGTTATTGATCCTAAGGCGCTGGCCGTAATCAATACACCCTGAGGGATTAGTTCATTTCAGTTTCCCACATTTCGGACTACAAGTCCCAGTTGGGATATTTCCGGTCGTTACTGGTAAAATAATTCTCGAATCAGATGGAATACGTGTGCATCAGGTTGATGTAATTTTTTCCATAAAAGGTAGAGGAAAATAATGATAAGCGACTAGCAGGACGACCAGTGGAGGAACTAATCTATCCCCAAATGGCTACTGGCCTGTTCATTTGTGACTACAAAAGACGGTTGGCTTTGAAAGTTGGTTATTTCCAAACATCCATCATAAGGTATGTGAAAATACACAGCCACGAACGCAAACATCATTTTAAACGACTGACGTGTATGTACGTCCGTCGACAGGAGGACATCGTCAGCCACTTTGTTGACACGCTCCGAAAAGTGCATACATACGTTCCCAACCGCTGTTTCTAACTCTTGATCCCCGTGACAACAAGAACTGTCCTTCAATTTCCAGGCTGTTGACGCGTGCCATACTACACACTGGCGACGCTGTACAACACATTGCTGTTGAACTTGAACGCTTACCTTGTTGATATATCCGTATTTGTCTGTCCTGTTTCCATTGGCTGACTATCACTGGCAAGTGTTCGTGATTGTGATCATGAACCTGTGTTTTCCACTCTGTATAAGACTGTACTGTACACCGTGACCGAAAGCAGTCGAGATGGACTTTTGAGCATAGGATTGCCGATTGTTAGTTTCGGAACAACTTGTGAACAATGGGGACTTTGTTTTATTAGTGACGTTTCACTTCTGACACAGAAGCTTCTTCAGATCAGATGAACCAGTTACAAATTTGGTGGCATTCAAAGCAGACCAGACATAAGCGACTAAAAGAAGCAGAAGGTAACAGGTCATGGATGCAGTGTGCATAGACAAGGGTCAATACTGGGACCGAATTGCTAATCACAGAAGATCGGGGACACGTGAACATCTACACAGAAATGGAATCGATACAGTTTGTCAGGCAATTCGGTCAAGGGGGTAATTGTAATTGAGGAAAGTAGATAGGGGTATCACAACCTTGATGTGTCAAGATTGTCATCTCATTCAGCCGTCAGTCGATTGGTTTAATGGTACGGTAACAACTTGGATCCAACCTTATTTAATATTTGCTTTCGGCTACGTGGCACTCCGCGTTCAGTAGAAGAACGATTCACTGGCATTATATCTAATTTTCTAGTGTATGATCGGTCTGTTTATAATGCAGACCACTGAGTACTGGCCAAAGGCTTAAAAAGGTGAGAACTTGCAGGAATTTATTCAAACAACAGTTAGAAGGCCGAGGTCATTTCCATTTTTCTTGTCTAAAAGCACCGCAGTGATTACCGATGCAATCGAATCTAGTGCTGGCACTGTTTTAGAACAACGAAACAGTTCAATCATTTGCATATCACGCTTGCTGAATAAGATAGAACAAAGTCGTTTGCGAACACCAAAGGAAGTGTTGATGATATTCTGACTTGTCAAAATAATGCGAAAGTATACGTTTGATGTGGAGTTAAAGGTTGTGTACATATGTTCCCAGCAAGTTGGGTGTGAAGCCTTTACCAGTGAAACGAGGTTCTAAGATTACGAAATCGTGCGTTGTAAAAGCAAACAGATTCCCATAACAGGTTAGTCCAGTTTATCCGCAACCAAGTAACGTTTTATGAATCCCCAACCGAACCAGTGAGGTGGAACAACCTGGGCAATTACTTGGTACTATTCTGTAACATACGCGTTGACAAACGACTGGCCAAAAAACGTTAAGAAGAGATGACTGATGCTCTTCTAAAAGTGAGCAGCCTGGACATCATGTGATTGAGGTCAACTGATGATACCACTGTCCTTATGACAGACGGTATCGAATAGTTTGCACACAAACTACTCAGGTTCTGGAAAAATAAATGCGTCTCAGAGAATCCATTCGAAATTTAAGAGTGTGACGAAAAACTCTGATTCGCGTCTCCGCAAACGAGATGATTCGCTTGATGAAGGCTCTCCGAGAGGATCAAAACGTTGTGAAACCGATAACTCATTTGGTTTTAACCCGCTGTGGTGTAACCAAGGCGCTACTTACTAAAGAGACCAAATACTTGAAAATCGATCAGGATGTCACCCTCCATGGTAACTCCAGGTCGATGTTCTGTACTAGGTTTATAATCAAGTTGGTCTCAATTATTTTTTATAGTCCAACAGACAATTTAATTAGCCATGCAAACATTACGTAAATACATCAGTGGAGAAGAAAATCCATAGGTCTTGGTGATTAAAAATTACTAATTCGTGTCACTAAAATGGATGAATATTAAAACAACATCGGGCGCTGCATTCGGTGAATTGTGCTTCGGCAGATGTACTCAGATGATGAGATAAATAGGTGAGGATCCTAAAACGCGTCACTAGTTCTGCGAATCCTAAGCGTTTGACGAACTGGGTATACTTTCAGACAACCATGGTGCTTTGATCCAATAACTCAGTTCATTGTACTGCAAAGGTGAGCGCCCATCGATGCGTATTAAAGTTCGACACCTATGAACTACCCGATCAATGCACAATAATTCAACTTATGCGATCTAACACTGTAGAAAGAAGTATGACTGCTCAGAGAGACAGTTACTCGCAAACCTGAGAGAATGTTGGAAGAAGTTAGACCCAAACGCGTCAGTACAAACCTCCAAAAGCGAACGAGGTTGAATGTGCCATATTCGAAGACACTGATGGGTCAACGAGATAAAATAACGCGGAGGAAATCAAAGAGGGAAAGTTGTGATGAAAACTTACTCACTTCAGTAACAATCCGAATTAAAACGCAGACAACAATCTGACAACTGACCGATCCGACGTCCGGGTTTGATAGGCACCATCAGGATTGGATAAATAGTTGCATGTACGCATCGCCTCAGAGTCGTTAGGTTATTGGTCTTGTGGATCAATCAGACTACTGCCTGTAACCCTACGTATGCCATTCATGTCAGCGTCTGACACAAAAGCATGAACTTGTTCAATCTATCCACATTGGCAATAATGGGTTGAAAATGACGTCGGCTCACAACCCTGTTGCTTGTGGATGACTTGGAAAATAGGAGCGGAACACGACAACATGTGCGTAAAGTTAGTACATACCCGCGTTATGTCAGTATTTTAGTCCTTTTTTACTTGCAAGTACAGGCATAGTGTAGATGATTAGCACTTTTATTCCCGGCAACCGCCTACCTGGCCTCTAACGCAACGCACCGTTACAACAACACTGTATTCGGCTCAGACGAGCGTGTTTGAAGTTCACATTAATGAATTATAAATAACGTCTATCCACTATAATTTGTCCTAACGTTACACAGGAAAACAGATAGATCCGAGGAATGAACGCCGATGAAGATGCGTTAGAAACTTTGGATTTTTAATTCGTGTATAGGCAGACACGCTGTCCACGCGAAATCTCCCTCAGATAACAAGAAGTCAGTACCGTTCACCCCGTTTTTTGCATACGGCTCCGTTCGACTTTCTGAACACACGGGTGCACGTTTCGACCTTCATGTAGACCGTGAAGACCGATACAGAGAGATGTTTGAAGTTAATCAGCGAAAGTCGTAAATTTTCTCACTAGATGTGTGTGTATAAACAACTGTTCATTTACCTTGTTCTAACTATGGCTGCACGCCGTTGACCTTGGGGCACCGCGGTTTTCCAATGGGATAGAGTGTTGTTCAATATGACAACAAACGGTCGTGCTGGTGTACAACAAACCTCAATTAAAAATCACACAAACGGGCAAAACATTGAAATGACTGTCCAAAGAGCAAGGGAATCAGCAACAGGCTCCCGTCATGATCCAATAGAAGAGGTATTTCTTGCAGACAGCGGAGGTTGTGGAACGATAAGTAGAGGTATTATCGAGCCTTTGTTAGTCCATCAAGATAAGTTTTTAAAAAAATGTGACAGCAAAGCGACAAAAATGTGGGAACTTAAATGTTGGAACAGGCATCAGCAAACACGTATGAGCCCAGGAAAATGCGAAATCGTTCACACACGCGTGTTTGTGATCCGGTTTGAGTCGAAAAACAACTTGAAGTGTCCGCAAGCCAAATGTTGGAAACAGGCATCAGCAAACACGAGAGCCCAGGAAAATGCGAAATCGTTCACACACGCGTGTTTGTGATCCGGTTTGAGTCGAAAAACAACTTGAAGTGTCCGCAAGCCAAAGGTGAGAAAAAGTCGAAAATCAAGAAAGTAAGTGTATAGTAGTAACAGAAAAAAAAACAGATAACGACAAAGACAATTAAAACATTATCTGGGACTTTGTCCTCCGATTATTTTGTCTTTATGCATCTTTCTGCTCTGCCGAAATGCGTGTAAAATAATCGACTCCCATGTTCACACAAACGCACACACCTGTGTTCCTATTCAGTCCAATGAGTGAAGATGCAACATGCGAGAACAGAGCGGGGAAGTCTAAGGGAAACTACGCACAAGTCACAGTTATGCAAGTGTAGCCGTACGTGCATGATGTTCCAAAAAAAGACATGCACGTGAACAAGTACAGAACGTCGTTGAGCGGTGATAAAATTCGCCAGACTTCAGGGTGAGATGATATTACTTCTGAGTATGACTGTGACGGAGAATATAACTGTATTTTCATTTAAAACATTAAATAGAGAGGACAGCATCTCGAAATGGTCAAAACTAGCCCCGTCCTAGGTTTAGGGAGCAAGCCAAAAATAGTCAGAGCCCTAGTGCGCATCGGAGAGGTGAAAATCGCATTGAACAGACCTAGTTCGAGTATAATCACAAACCAATCCTTGCGCGCCGGCAAACGTGAATCGCAAATGGGAGCTGAAGCAATTGTAAATCGCGAGCGGACAGTTCCATGCACGGCAGCAGTTTTCCTTGAAACACAGGTGCAGTAAGAACATGCGTTAGCACGTTGACGTTTTCTGCTTACTTTCAATGGACAACGACCTCATTAATGGCAGTAACAAGCTGTTCAGAAAATGGACGGGTCGGTTCTGAAAAATTCGTACTAAACTAGCGCAGAATGTAAGCGCAACAATTCTAACCCCACACATCTCAACAACTACTGGGTTTCACCACTTTCAATTTTGTCATAGACGAAATAATGGAGGACTCTGCGGCACTCAAATGATGCCGGCGTGGACCTCCTACCTGGTGAAAGACTGACTGATCTTGATTATGCTGACGATAAGGTATTGCTGTTTGACAACTTTCAAGCGGCACAAACAACACTGGACGCTATTTCGCGTTCTGCTAAGTACTTCGGAATGCGCTTTGCAGCCTCAAAATGCAAAGTGCTTCTGCAAGATTGTTGTGATCACGTAGATTTAATGTTAGATAATGAAGTCATGGAGATTGTTGACCGGTTTGTATACCTGGGAAGCTGCATCAGCGGGCGGAGGTGTAGGGAATGAAATAGAAGCGCGTATTTCCAAGGCTAGGGCGGTGTTCGCTAATCTGAGACACCTATGGCGACAGAGAGGTATTTCTCTGAAGCTTAAGGTCGCGTATATCAAACAACAGTGAGGGCTGTATTACTTTCACGGCAGCGAAACGTGGTCGCTCAGGGTAGAGGACGTGAACCGTCTTCAGGTGTTTGACCACCGATGTCTGCGTTCAATAATAATAATAATAGCGTTTCCCATTGTTTATTCTGGTTGGAAATTGTCAATCAGTAACACCTTGTCGTCAGCATAATCAATATTAGTCCTACGCCAGGTAAGAGTTCCATGCGGGCATTTTGTTAATGCTGCAGACAGTCCTGCAATATTTCGTCTATGCCAAAAATTAAAAAAATGTTGGAAATGGACAGCCTTGGCGTACGTTGCCGCCGGTGCAGAAACTGTTAGACGGTTCAACGTAGACGCTAACCCGCGCTGAAGTATGTTCACATTCTCGATCAGTACATCTATGCGTTTAAACGACTCTAAATGTGTAGAATGATCCATCGAGTCTGACATACCCCTATAGTCGGAAAATACGACATTTGTTGGCGGGTGGCACACAGGGCGCTGTTCCAGAATTTGGTGAAGAGTGAAAACTTGAACCATACATCCTGCCCAGGGCGAAGCCGTACGGGTTCTCTAATGTCGGCCTCTCGGGATGCAATGGGTCTACGATGTATAGTGGATTTCAGAACCCTACTAATGACTAAGGTTGAACTAATTCCCCTATGGTTTTCACAAAAACCCCGGACGTCTATCTTGAATATGGGAACCATTATTGGATAATCCCAACACGAAGACATAGTCTCCACCGTCCACACAAATTGAAACAACCTTCTTGGAAAAGAGGCGGCAGGAGATCATCTGAGCCAACAATCCTATTACGCTTGGGATCTGAAATGCAGCTGTGGGCCTCAGTCTCAACGGGTTGTTCTAAATCTACTGACCAGTAGGAGTCCTACGAGGAGTCTGATCACCGGTCGTGAGGCTCCGCTCATGGAGGATGTTTATGAAATAGGAACCTTCTTTGTTTCAAAAAGCACTAGCAGACACATTGAGCTCATAAGCACCACCGACTCCGAGCGTCCGCCTGCCAACGAAACCATCATCCAGACGAATAACATATTCATCCGTAATAAGTACACAATGTTATGGTCCCCGACAGAAGATCTTGAGGAGAGAGATAGCAAGCCTCTTGCCACAAACTTGCAATGTAGTCTCTCGGTCGGTAGATTTAGAACCACAAGCCAAAGCTGAAGCTTGCAATTGCATTTCGGTTCCCAAATGCAATAGGGCTGATGGCTCAGGTGACCTCGTGTCGACGTTTTCCAAATGTGCGGTAACGTTAGCGGTGGCCTTGACTCTGTTGTTCCAACTCGTGTGGACGACGAATAATACTTCCATCTGCCTGGGTTACGCGATTCAAAAAATCGAGTCAGAAACTCATGAACAAACCATAGGGAACAAGCTTGATTCTAGTCATCATTACGGTTCTGGCATCCAGTATACACCGTCGATTCACTGCAGTTCGAGAGAGGCGAGTATTACAGAAGAACAGGCAAGGTTTCATTTCCGAATCACGGTGTGTTGATCAAATTGTCATTCTTCGTCAAATTTTAGAGCAATGTCACACGCACTGCCAATCAACAATGGTCGTTCTTCTCTACCGAGATACAAAGGATGAGATGGAAGCTGAGATACTGACAGGATGTCCGCACATATACAGGACAACTATGAGTGTTGGCGGACAAAACCTCTGACTCAGAATCCGGTATTTCAGTGCAGCGGGTAGGTGGAAGTGTGCTGAAACTATTACTTTTTTGAAAAATAATCTCAAATTCCTTCCATTTCCTAAGCTGGTGGATCAAGAGAATGTAGTTTGTCAGGCCTCTACCTATTGGCCTGTTCCGTATGAACGAGTCTTTCACTGTGACTATCACGCCATCCAGTTCAGCCTAACGGGCCATCGAGGTGTACAGGGCGTCGCTCCGCATCCAGATCCAGTATCGTTATGACTGTAACAGTAAGTCCACGGCGTTTCTGACGATAGCGATCCATCTCTTCGATGCCTGAAGATCGCACACTTAACTCTGTGTTACTAATACTACTATTGCCAGTATTACCGTTACTTTTATTACTACTGTGTTACTTGAACCGTCTCTAAGCACTTGACCATTGTGGACTGCGTTCGGAACCTCGCATCGGGTGACAATAACGGGTGACCAACGATAAGATTGAGAAACAGTCACTTAATAATCGGCATTAAACGAGTTCATTTACAGGCACATTAGGGACAGATAAATCAACGTGTCTGACTTTTGTAACGAGGATTTTAACTGATTGTCTGCCACAATGATCACTCTGTCCAGTCAACTGGTGTAACAAATGATGACTTGGCATGGACAAATGCAGACAGCAACCAACGCCATTATGTGTCCAGTTCGTCTCCCTGGTTGGAGTCATCCGTACTCCCTGACTCCGTGATTGCATGCGTTATAAGGATATAAGCTAGCCGGGTCGTCTGTGATCTTGGGTATTGATAACCGTCAGGACAATGTCTTGCGAACGCTGCCATTTCCCTCACTTCCAACGCGATCTTCTGTTCCTGAGATGTGGATGCCTTGCTGATACTGGTGACGACAATAATGATGATCAAACTAAATAAGGTATGGAAAGTCATGACTGAAAGAAACGACTGACATTCACGCTGATTGGTTAATGCAAACTGAAACGTTAAGCATAGTGAGCTACAATCTACCCATCTAGTGACAGCACAGGGTGATCGTAATGGATGTGACTTGTACCCAGACTCAAAATTGGTCAGGGATGACGCGCATTATTCAACAGGGGCGTATTTACTTTCTCCGTACATTCAAAAGGACCAACACGTTATCCTATTAGGATTTTTGTTGAAATAGTTGATCGTTCGATAGAGTCGTTACGATGCCCAAAATTTCTAGTAGTACGACAATATGGTGTAAATGGTTTTGCTGTAGTTCTCTAAGAAAACTATCGTCGACCAAATTTAGTACGAATGAAGTCAAACAGTTTGGGCGTCGTGTTTAACATGTTATTGATAAATGGATTGAGAATAACACAACGTTATGAGCAAGTTGTAATACTCTACGTTTCAACCACCTCGGGTGGCCTTCCTCAGGAGTGTTGTAATCGAAATCACATTACGAATATCCACGTGAGTTGTAAGCGTGAGTACCGTGCAATATCTTGCCAGACAGACTGACTCTTTGCAACGTTCAATCAACCGGAATGTTATGTGGTCAGACCAGTATTTGTATTTCAGCAGCTTTTATCGCGTACGCAACAAACCGTCTATGGT
>LOND01002885.1:24534-35407 GCA_014220965.1 Paragonimus kellicotti | reverse complement strand
TACCCCGAGTTAACCAAGCCTCTCACTGCCAAACGAAACAGAATACTGAGCCACTGGCGACTAATAGGGTGCTACAAGAAGACCCAATTTCGTTGCACTACAGGTCAAACTTCTGAGTTGGATGTTCGTGTACGGTTCCCGAAGCCGGATCCCCTCTGCCGTTTGAAAGGTAAGGAAGCACCGGACGTTTCTGTTGTCACAACAGGCTGGTCAATTCATTTTAAGTTTCTTCCTCCACCACTTCTAAACAGCTTGCAAACATTGTCCGCGTCCAGACATACAGGTTAGCGGACTGCTCTGGCGTGTACTCTCTGAAGTCAGCAGCTGGATGTGTGCTTTGCCTTCAAAATGTGTCTCTAATATCCAAGTTGTGTCAACCATCTGAATCTGTCCATCGGTAGTGCGACAGATTAATGATTCTTTCTCAGGGTCTCTGGTGACGATGGAAGTGGATTTCGCGATCATGTTGGGATTAGGATTGCACTGGGCTCTAACACAGAGCAAAACTAGTTCAAGTGCATCCCGGAGAGTGAGTGCCTATGCGCCGTCACACAGAGCACTCCAGCCAAAGTCGGTTGACACAGACCAGGAAGGACGTTGGTTATTTGTCATATTTGTATATGCCCCCAATAGTTCAGTTGCTAGGATACCTCAATCAATATTATGAGACAGACTAAACACGGACGTCATCCTGATCACCTGCGACGTGAACGAACGATTAGAGAGAAACCAAAAGAGTTCTGATCAAAGCGCGGGTGTAACGATCACGTCTTCAACTTGAAACAGGCGTCAAAACATCTCAGTCAACGGTCGTCGGAATAATAGACCGTAAGATGATGTCTGACCCGGTTTCCCGAAAACAGTTCCAGGAATGCCTACACAGCAGAGGGAGCCAAACAAAGTAGGTCAATTCGCCAAAGTTGTTGTACGCCCGATCTAAGTGCAGAATGCACGCCTGTGAGCGACTATCCAGAACGCTGTCCACTTCAAGTGGAATTCCACATGGGATCTGTTATCGCTCGCCTCATCCCCAACTACCTAATGGACCGTATTCCGGAAGAAACACATCGAGGTTCACGGACTTCTACAAAGTAGTTAACCAATCAACATTCGGTATGGTAACTACACCAATCCTACTCAGTGCACCCACAAACAACATGCATTCGATAACGTAAACGTTACACATGATCAAAAGATGAGTAACGCCAACAATAATACATACATGACAAATAAGTAGCAATGTGCTAGATATACGTGAACAACAAAACTACATACAAAACTGTTCAAACTTAGCAAAAGCAGAAACCATTTAGATTGTTGCCAATCGTCGATTCACCTAGTGGACGTTTACGGGATACGGAGGAAGCATGAATAGATGTGAGATTAGTTCTTGACTTGTAATTCGCCTGCTCCATGAAGTTATACAAGTCTTGCAACTGAAAATCCTCACCACAGAACCGTGCTAGTGTGGCGATGTCAATGTAGAATGTGTTGTTCACCAAGCTGCGTATCACTAAGTAGTACTTCATCTGGATGTGTTGCATAGAAGTTTGTAACAATACCTGTGTAGTCACTGTAGCAGTCTTCATGGTCAACAGCCAGTGACACTGGCGCTACTGACAGAGTTGGAATCCGTGACCATATCGGGCGTTCACTGTCAGGCGCAGTGTCGGGACTCAATCGAATAAACATAGTCGCTTTTATAGTTCACATTATCTCATGAAAAGTGTGGGGCCATAGGTTAACAACGTCGGGACACGTTGCAGTATTGCATACAACATAATAGAGGGACAATTCGTATGAATGGGTACACGATAAGTTCAACGAGTTAATTAGGTAACACGCACAGAAAAATGCATTGGAAGTGAAGTGATAGGTATAACAGTTTTCGGATGTTTTGTCAGCGACTTGTCTGCTTCGGACGAAATCGTTCGAATCCGTACACACTCTATATTGAACTGCTAAAATGATATTGCTGATACGTGTGGTATACACTTTGTGTCTACGAAGTGTAGTGTTGCTGATCAGATTGGGTTGGCTGCAGCTCCATCTTCTTGTTTTGGGAGGGGGGCGGCAATTTGAGACTGTTGATCACTTCACTTACCATCTCTTCTGTTGAAGCGATGTCCACGAAGATAGAGCGAAGAAGTACTGCGTTCGCTAATCTTACGTCGCTTGTGGCATCACGAAGGCGTCCGACTGTCGGTTTTAGGCAGCGTTTACAATGCGTGTATGCGTTCATTCGATCATTTCACTTATCTGGATTGAGCCATCTATTTTGACAATAATACTGTTGACGAGGTGTTCACAGGGATGACGAAGGCACCAGTGCATTCATTATCATCACCACCATAGCAGCCATGAACCTGACCAAAAGGTACTGTGTCTCGGGCTGCCGCTTACCTCAACAGGACGTGGAATATCCTAAAAGAAGACGTACTAAGAAGAGGTGAAAATTAAAAGAAGTCTAAGCAAAAGAACTAGAAATGGTATGGATGCAGGTACGCCATTGACTGCGACACGCCGCCATCTCGGATAGCGTCTCCAACCAGCGGTTTGAGTGATCACGAGGACCCCATCCAGGCAGGCGACACCTACCCACTTTACTCAGTGGAGCAGTCAGGGTTCTCATATTTCGTGACCACGTTGTCGCTTGACCACCATGTGGTTTCACCCAACTGTTGGTGGCCTCAGTATATAATGCCCGGTACGGTAAACGCTAATCCCTGCCAATTGAGGCATCAGAAAGACGTCAATTTGTCGATTATAGGCAGAGTTTACTAGGAGCGTGTGCGCTCGATTTTGTTCCACAGATCACAGACCTGGCCCATTCGCGCGAAAGGCACATGTAGACTCTTGGAATTCAACAACCGTTGTCTTCATGAGTTAGCTTGTGTCAAGCAGGTTAACTGTGTGAACAACACAACAGTTCATAGGCGCGTACTTAGGAACTGTGAAAATTTGCGACCGATAACTGAGACAGTGAAAACGCGCAGTCTTGGTTGCTTGAGTCGTGTGATACGTAAACTGCCGCATTACGCTTTATGTAGTACAGCCGCTGAAAGAAACTGCACGACGGCCAAGCAATAACATGGTCAGGGGTGATGAAAGCCTTGAACGCACGATTGAGCATAGTTTATACAAAGTATATGACGATCCATACAGCTGGGTTGAAATAGCACCAGAAATGGCAGTGAAGTGCAGTCAATGACGAGCCCGTATCTGTTCAGTCTTCCTCTTAGCTTTTTCTCACGCATTTATTCTAGTTTACCTATTTGCCACTTCTCTTGAAATACTGTCACGATCAATGGCGGTCCAAAGCTGAGAGTACGTGTATGAATGAATGAATTGGCATTTGTGGTAACGTCAACCACTTGCCTGAGATAAAAAAAACTCTGAAATTTGGAAAAATATCTCCCCATTCAAGTCAATCCAGGTATGTTATTCCGAAAGACAAATCAGTAAACTATCAATCAAACATACAAGGCGAACAGGTCCAAGATTGTCCAAATTTCCTGAATTGTCTTCTCACCACCCTCAGAGTACCCGTGGCTAATAACCATTACATCTAATGAGGGCACTGATAGTAGCGCCTTCGAGCAAAATACGAAAGAAACCTGTCCTTACGTGTTTGCAACTGTTGGGATTGCACTGCGCCCCCGCACAATGAACAGACACATGGATCAGGCGCGAACCTTATCGGCTTTGTGATGCACACATACACAAACACACATACACGCAACAAATTCCAGACAGGCGTCAATCGTCAAGGTCAAAGCAGGAGCGAGGTCGTGTTTGGGGACGAGAATTTGGGCATGGAACAAATCCGTGTCGAATAACGTTTGTGCTGAGTATCGGTGCGAAATTCTAGAAGCGCGTGAATAAATATGTGAATAAATATGTTGGAGATAACAAAGACGGGGTCGGCGACATTCTGTCACATGGTCATGTGGTCCGCAGACTCTTTTCTGGGACTGTACAACGTAATGGTGCATCAAGCATCTGTATGCAACCCAGTAAGCTATGCGTGACCATAGCAACATCAAAACGCTTTGTGATGGAAAAGTTGACCACGTTTTTTCTAACAAATATCAGCTAATATGATGCACATCTTTGGTAGAACAAACAATCTAAACGACAACTAGTTTGCGGTACATTCGGGATGTGAACCTCTACGATGGTGTGTACCAATGCATAATCATTCAAGGCAGTTGTTCAGGTACAAATCGCGTGCTATCCCAGAGAAGTTCCAGGCTGGTGAACATGCTCTCATCGACGAAGATTAATCCAGCAAAAATGGAGTAATAGAACAGAAAGAAGGAACGAGTCTCTGACACGTGAAAAAGTGAACCAAGGGAGCAGATTACGAAAACAGACACTGCACCACACGTGAAAAAGACAACAGCCATTGATGTGTTCAGCCACAGGAAGCACGACTTAGTAGGTTACAAGCATTTTAATATAAGTAATACAGAATGGTCCACGAAAATTCAAACACAGGGTTCACGACGTACGCTTAATAATCCAGTCAACTCGCTTACAACGCAGTTCACGCGCCCGGGCTGCGAATCACACAGCAAAAAAGGCTACGTTACTTTCTGATTGATTCAAACAGTTTTCTCAAGCGGAGGCTGAACACTTGTGTTTCTTAATCTTCGTGGACCGTTCGCTGTAGGCAATACGTTACCCTTCATAACCAAAAATCAGAGGCATAACACAGTAGAAATAAACAGCAAGGTGGATGGAATTTAATTCTCAGAACCCCTGAGCCTAACGCCAACCAGTTAGCACCAAAGCGATGTAACTGTGAATGAGATTAAAACGGCATCTGAAAGCCAGCTTCCTTGCAGCCGATCCATCATATTAATACTCCCTACCTCACATGCAACGTAGCAAAACTACGGTAGTATCCACGCTTGTGAATCCGGCTAGTCGCCCTATCCTCTGTGATTGGTTAAAATAACCCAAAAGGGGATGAATAGGTTCGAAAAGGTAACATTCTAACTTACCCCAATCTGGAGTGAACAGAAAACTGATCCCCACCTCAGCGTATTGACGTGTAAGGGACCAACCGAACGTGAATATAAGAATTCCCAATAGCATCGGAACGAGCACCATGTTAGCCTTCTCGATCCAGTTGATGCCCCCGAAAATGCATACACCAACAAGCACGACAGCAAGTGTATGCGTGAGAACCGGCCAATAGGAGTCCTGGAACAAAGAGAACACAGAACAGGCTGCGTGGAGAAAGCGCTAAGTAAAGAACGACCAATCGCGAAGTAAAAACAGTGAGACAGAGAGAAAGAAGGAAAAACATGCAAAAATTATAACACCTTACCATGGCAAATTCATTGAAAATCGCAGTGCTGAGTTCTTCATTCTTTGGTAGACTTGGCAAAGCACAAGATTTATAAAGATAGAACAGACACCAGCCAACGATCACGGAGAAGTAGGCACTGAAACGAAAGCGACAAAAGGTTCCAGGACAATGGGAGGAGAAACACAAATAAACCGTGTCATTTGGTAAGTTATAACTCAGCTCGAGAAAGCAATACTACGAAGCTGAGAATGTAGATGAATCAAAACGGGAAGTAATCATAAAAGGGAGGGTGTAAGTGACCAAATACGAGTCTTAAAGGATGTGATATTTTTAAACTTGTGGATTGTTTAACATTTGGTTGTTGGTAACGCTTTTAGAAGTTGACTGCCTGACGGTAGAGAGCAAGTTACGCGTGTCATACGGTTTCCGGAGATGACCGTTCCCAATGGAGTTCACCGAAGATTCTCAACCTTTTTCTTCCCTGTTCAACCTCAGTTAAAATGCGTGTTTGAGTCCTATTTATCTCGTGTAGAATGGCTCTTTCCTGCTAAGCTGATCAATATGAAATTATCGGACAAAACTTTTCTCATTTAGCTTTTTTCTGAAGATACGAAAGCTATGACGAACAAGTAGAACCACCGGTCTGTATTACGTGTCCAGCGCGCTTATTAAACGCACCGAGATACTCATATTCTTATTTTCTCTGTTTGGGTAACGCCATCCGGTCAGCGTGTAGTATTGCCAACGGAACATTCCTTTGACAACAGTAGAGGGGTGCAATGCCTAAACGAGCCCTAGACAGTAGTGGCATCCATAGAGGAGTCCAGTTGGAGTCGAAAGGAAGGATCCACAGAGCTTGTATATAATCCATCTTACTCTTTGTCATGCAAACATGGCTTGCTAGCCATCAAGATTTGAACAGGTCGGCTTTGTTTGGTCATCACTATCACTGCGAACTAGTTCGCATCAAACGAGTCGAACGCATAAAAACGTCGTGGTGATTCGCTGAGATTTCGTCATATCTCGGACAAATAACCAGTTGATACAATAGGAAAAGTACAAAGCGTGGACCACGTACTCAATACACCAGTTGAATGGTTACCGAATCTCGTCGAGGCCACTAACGCTTAGCTGGAACGATGATGAGGTTACGAACAACTAAAACCCTGACTGCCCGAGTGTGCAAAGTCGGTGGATGTCGTTAGGCAGGTTAGGGGGCCCAGTGGTCGCACATGTCTCCGATTGGAAACACCACGTATTGTAACCAATGGTTAACCTACACTCATAAAGTTAATTCCCTAGAACCCTCCCAAACGTTTTCTTAGGCCATCGGCTCAGACGGAGAAGTGGTTGGACGCGAATGCAAATGCTCTGAAAAAGCTCTTTTTAACTGGGTCTGTAGTTGACAGTGAGATTTGGGTATGACATCCCTGCAAGGTCGATCGGTTTTGGCGTGAACCAGAACAACAGATAAGGTTGAGGTCGCATAGATAGCACGAGCATGTTCTTTTGACAAGGAGGATATTTACATCACCACTGGCTAATAGCATTTAGTATTAATTACCTGATTCAAATCCCTCAGGCCTTTGAACTAATTCGACGGATTTGAGGCCAAGCACGGTGAACAAACTAAGCTAACGATTCGTCAACTATCAAAACACGAGGCGAAAAACTTCGGGATTATCGTGTAATGCGAACTAAATAAAAGCGTGCCAACTGGCCGAGCACCAGAGAATCAATCTCATACCACGAAACGTTGTGCCAAAGGTACGTAAATGACACACAAAGTCAGAGCAACAAAGAGATGGACGGACAAGAATTATAGACGGACAGCACCTGAGCGCCTGTGGCGCCACACAGCCAAGCACCTCTGCGGTCGAGGGGAGTAAGGGTGGGTGGCTAGGTCCACCGCTCTGTGTGCGTGTGTGTGACTACGCAAGGCGCAGCTGCCTGTGTTGAGGAGAGGCTGACGAGGAGCGATGCACACCAGACTGTACACCAGACTGTGCAAATGCAGAAATGAGAGAGGAGAAAGCAAAACAACAACAGCAACAACAACAGCAAAACAAGATAAATGCAACCACCTCAAGTGAAACGCATTAGGTAGGGCAACTTAAATGCAGGTAAGATGTTTTAGCCTACATACCACATCACGCACGACAAATGAAGTCGCATATGGAACGCATACCGCCACAATGTTCAAACCTGACGCAGGTAAGCACACTCAACTCTGCGAGGCCACAAACCAGGATGGATTTTCTGAAAACAGTCGGTATATGGCCAGAGACCTATCGGTGACTAGCCACGCTAACTAATATGCATACATATTAGTTAGCGCGAATTAAAAAAAAACCGTTGTTTCTGTCTTTAGTCCATCTGACGTTAATTATGCAATGTATGGAAGATTCGGGATTCAATCCTGTCGAATCCATCATCCCAAAATGTTTAACGAAACATCGGGTCGGAACGTTATGGTTTTACCTACTATCATGACTGCCTAGACGAAATATGAGCGAGAATTCCAACAAGGCTTTTAACTGGTGGACAGAATATGTCAATTTCCTTCTGAGTTGACTGAATCCAGTTTTCATAATGCTATTAGTAAGCAACGCCAGTAGATAAGAGAAAACAACAGATACTACAGTGTGAAGGCCGGTGTTCAACGTTGTATTAAACACTACTCTTTTCAGAATAAACGCACGCATATAAAAATGCGTTATATGTAGAAGTGAACAAATGTCAAAAGCAATAATCTCTAAAGGACACAATAAACACTAATATGTTTCGGTACAAGAGCACTATCAAATGAGGAATCAATACCCCCCGAAAGGATCCGTTTTCCAATGACCAACCAGATCATACCTTCTTCGGTAAGCCCTCCATCGCGGGCGCTATGTGTATCCAAAGTTGCAGATCACCTTCAATGAATTTGAATGAATCAGACTTACGTGATCATGTAGGTCACGCCCACAATCCAGCCACCCAACCAAATCAACTTATTTCCAAGGAATTTGTGAAATGCACCCAACGGAGAGGTACGCGAAAACCGACCCAGTGAGTATTCAACAATGCTCAAGGGCAACGACCAGACGAACAGCGACAACACCCATGCGATCAGAAACGTAAGACTTCCTATAAGAAAATAAAACGAATCCAGGTTACGAAAACAGAGGATATAAGAAAATGTATGACAGAATACATATAACTCGTCATGAGCTGACAAAAATCTACTGCGCTAGGTCAATTTGTATAAAATGCCCAGGTGTTTCGCGTTCTGAAAAGCACCGTAAATTGCACCTTCGACCACAACTTGCAGAACGACTATCTGGTTTCTCGTGAGGTGACATCTCTCGTTAAGCAAGATTCAAGCTTGATGTTCACAATCTCAAGCCAAAGCTTCATCGCGACGGGTTTCCTCGTTGTTTGAACCCATCAAATAGTGATGATAGGCCGACAGAGATAAATCATGTCAACCCAAACAGTAGAGCGTTACTAAACCACGCTAAATACTCCAGTAATTGTCAAGCGAATTCTTTTGTTCAGTCCCTACATTTTCACAGACTTAGATGGTTAGGTCATGTACTAAGGATGTCAGCTAGTCGTTTGCCACACCGAGCACTGTTTGCTGACGCTGTGGCCAAAGTGCGAAGTGGCCGGATGATGACCTGGCGTAGACAAATGAAATCGTTCACGAAGGGGTTGGCCACTGTAGATCGGGTTCGTCTCCCGGGCTGGGGCCCTCGCGACTCACAGAGTCGGTGGCTTGAGACGTTAGGTGAGATGGTGGCTAATCGAGCTCAGTGGCGTGAATGTTGTTGTTTGGCCGAGTTGTCTGTGAAGTGCACTTAATGACGCGGGGCAGTGAAAGCCGTAAGGAAGCTGTCTTGCTGATGACATCTTACTTTCACTTACAGCTCGGTCGTGTTTGCAAGGTGTCATGTGCTGTCGGCGGTTTGGCTTGTTGGCATAACCTAGTTCGGATTGGGCAATAACAAACGTCGATAGACACACACAACCGGCCGCACGGCGCGTGGAAAGTATGTTCGGTCGTGCGCTTTGGAGGTGGACTAGGCACAGACATATTGGCACGTGCTTTTCCACCTGATTGGGTTACTAACCCATTCACAACGTTTGAGACAAACGAGTCGTGTTGATTGCGCAGCATGTGCATCACTGTTACAAAACTTCACACAATGTCAGACACCAAGAGAGGATGTATCTGCATGTTGGCGCAGCATTCACATAGGTTTCATAACTTAATAGGCATTCTGGTTTAGGCCTACATGCTTTCTCTTTGCTCGTCTTGTCGCCTGATGTTTTTAAATTATTCAGCAAACGTTTATAAGAATTCTAAACCTGGAATGGATTTCGTCAACCTCTGGCGAAAAAACTGAAACCGTCTCTTGAAAAAACTATATGCATTCTATCCCTACCACACAATCGACCCTTGACCATGTTCGAACAGATTGGCAGGACAGCAGACCTAGTGAAATCTCGACACAGGTTAAAGTTGCAGCCAATCGAAAAAGACAGGTGACGATCGCTTTCACGGGAGAAGAAAAAATTTCAGCAAACTAGGTAGCAAAAACGACAGACCTCTTACCTTGTGCACAGCTGGCGGTTGCAATAATACGAGGAAAGCGCCAGATATTTCCAGTCCCAACGACACAGCCCAAACAAGACAACAGTACGCCGATAGAGCTATCGAATGAGGCGAGTTCGGCTTTAGTTGTTTGTGGTCGCTCGTGGTTTTCTATTGCTTCACGGACGTTCTTCAAAGAAGAATGACGGAGATTAGTTACATGACATCGTGTCTGGTAGGATAAGCATTGGTAGAAAGAGCTAACGAGAGGCAGACCAGTTGTCGCATGTACCATAAAACACATGAGAATTGAGAAACGAATGTGTTGCCCTAAACTGCATACACTCCACATCTGACACCAGCTTCGCTCGAGGATTCACGGTTCAATCACAGTTCTCAACCTCCGGCGAACAGTGAGTTGAGGTCCGCCTCTCGTATTCGTGCTGACCATGGTTCCATCGATTTCAAACAATGGAAAGTTGTAACCATTGGTAAAAACTTGTCTGATACGTCACAGCACAAGAGAAAACGTTCAACTGTGCTGTATGCCTGTTTAACTGTGGAGATTAAATTAGCGATAAAAACATCTGCAACCAGCGCAGTCTTCGTCCTTACCTATCAACCATAGTACGGAGTACATCGTTAAGAAAGCAAACCGAGCAAATAAAAAAAGGTGCTCATGCAGTTTCAAATGATAATTTTGACTGAATTCTAGCCTTGTGATTGGTCACAATGTAACACTATAAATAATTCATCGAAGGACGAACAAAAAGGAACGGGTCACACGTAATTAGTAGTAAACATCCGAATCACTGAAGACATGAAATGCAAGGCATCATATAGACAGAATA
The DNA here is from genome assembly GCA_014220965.1 of Paragonimus kellicotti. NCBI lineage: Eukaryota > Metazoa > Platyhelminthes > Trematoda > Plagiorchiida > Troglotrematidae > Paragonimus > Paragonimus kellicotti. Next base: position 24,654 of record LOND01002885.1, on the reverse strand, counting down.
CTGTCAGACAACCTGAACTTCTACAGAAGCGGTCATGGTGGCCAGGCTCAAACTTGAGATGTGAGATTGATGGTCAAATGCGATTACCACTGAGCTATCATAAACCCAAAATGGATCAAC
>LOND01002884.1:51778-62861 GCA_014220965.1 Paragonimus kellicotti | reverse complement strand
ATTATCGGGTAGATAATGCGGGTGCTGTTAGTTCCATACGTTGACTACTGTCATGGCTTCCATTCTCCGAGATACAGCAGACGTCGAAATGCAGCGAATCTAACGTTAGTGCGAGAGCAGCTTTGCTGACCTATCTGTTTTAGCGTGCGAACGTTGAAGGCACCTATATTAATTCGCGTTCTAGGTCTAAGCAAGGGACGAGGGAGGCCTGAAGCTGAAAGGCAAGAGACGGAACTTACCGGCTCAGTGTTACTACAGTTAGCTACATCTGTTGTGGGACCTGTAGAGTAATTATCAGAAATGGAGGTGGGGAGGGGCCTGAGAGCTAAATTTGATAGGACAGTGGGGAGGGGTCAGCAGTAGCATGTTTCGCCTATCCACCCTGCTGTATGCAGCAGATAGGGCGACCCGGTTTATACTGCGAGACGGCCGATGCAGTATGGATTTATTGTTATTGTGAATATTCATGGTTGTGTGTGGGCTGAGATACTGCCAGGACGCCCAGACCTAGACAGGAGAACGATTAGGGTTCTCAACCAAAGCCTTTGGCTCAAAAGCCTGTACCGCAAGGCAGCGGTTGGGTGGCAATGTACCAGAACTGGTACTTTTTCCGGAAAAAGATGCCAACCTTCTTCCAACCCCCAACCTGGAGGACCAGGAGACTGGTTTGTCAGACCTCTACCCATTGGCCTGCCTGGTATGAGTGACTCTATCGGTGTGGATCACACCGTCCAGTTTAGCCCAATAGGTCATCGAGATGCGCAAGCCGTCACACCACGTCAAGGTCCAGTCTCGTTGTGACGGAGCGTAAGTTGTAGTTACAAGACTTGCTCAGTGTCGCAATTCCATCCTCGTTGTTTCGAGTGAGCTAGACTAGGTTGTTGGTTGCTTCATCTTTCTGGGTATTATTATCTCTTCAGCCTGAATTATAGCTTAGAAGATGTGCACGAAGATGGCAAAAGCATGCAGTTCCTACTTTAACTTTTATCACTTGTGACGTCGCGTGGACGTCTAGTTTTCGAGTTTGCAATGCGTTTGTGCGCTTAGTTTTGCTCTTCGAATCAGGGACCTGGCCAATTCGTGTGGGAGATGTTTGTAGACTCTCGATATTTGTACACACTGTTGTCTTCACCAGTTGACTTGTATCAATTTAGTGAGCAATGCGATAGTCTGTCAGTGTGTAATTCGTGTATGTACACGTTCATGACTGATAACCGATGTCGTAGAAATACAGTCTACGCTGGTTGAGTGAGGTATTCTGTATGCTGATGGAGCTTCTCCCGCACCACGCCTTGTTCTATGTAGCTACTGACGGTTGGATGAAACTGCGAGGTAGTCAGGCGGCGACGTGTTTACGGGCTGTGAAAACGTCGCCCATCTAGCTGGGTAAGGTTGATAAATGCCTTTTGTTCAGTCGAAGAATTTGCGCCCATCTACACCGCAGGTTAGAAACACTGATATGGCACTGTGTTGCAGTTAATGGCGAATCTGTGCCCACAGATTTGTTAACTCTTTCTATTGAGGCTGTAGTATTCCCTCTCTATTCTTTTTTCCTCTTCTACACCTGCACTTGTTTATTGATCTGCTATTCTATGGACCGTTGTCATTACCGGCGACAATCCGAGCCTTTGTATCCACGGGTGAGGCTGATAGCTGAAAACGACGCTGAATTGTAGTAGCTGACTGTGCTGCTTGGTGTAATAATATTAGTTGTCAACGCATGCAGAATGGAGACAGGCATGGGATCTACTTTATAACAAGGCTGATACCCTCAAACCAAGCAAGCACGTTACAAGTGAAATTGTGGCAGCTGGTCCGGACTGTTGGAATGTGATCCACACTGTGTTGAAACTCCAATATGTGATGGAAACCGTGTTTGTTCATCCTCACTCCTCCAAAGTCGAAAAAATATCATGAATTGTCAAGTATGGGTCAAACTCAACTGGAGCTTCTCAGACTTCTCATGATACCAATAGGCTTGCGCACTATACGCTTAGTTATAGAAACCCCCTGGTGTACCACGCACGGAAAATCCCGGACACATCTCATCGTCGTCCGATTCGCTGGAATCACGTGTTGACACTGTAAACTAACTGCTTGTGCAACAACATAGATTGCACGATTCCTTGCGTCTTTCCATTTTTTTCATTCACTTCAACCTCGAAGCTATCTATTACCACTGATGCGTTGGACCACATGGTAACGCTAGTTCTGTGCGCACGTCTTCTCAGTATGAGAGAATGTTGTAGTATTCGTTTTCTCCTGTACTCGTTTTTAAACATTTTTATATAGCGTAGCATCTTACTGATCCCCCAATTTAGCTGCCATACCTCGATTTTAAGATGTCGACCCTGATACTCAGACCTGCAAGCCTTCTCGTTCGTCCTGGTATATTGGTTACTAACTCTAATTTGCTTGATCACAACAATCAACCGAATTGAACGCGCATTTCGAGTTGGAAAGGTTACCTTCAGCCAGCTGCACGTTTACTGATCTTCCGGAATTTGAGGAAGAGTAAACGTTGGACCCGTATATCTCTGTTCAGGATGGACCTCTGCTTGTTCTTCCCTAGTATCTGCCTTCCGAGATGCAATGAGTCTGGGAAATGTTGTGGATACCAGAACTGTAGCTATGACTTGGGTGGAGTGTAGTTTTCTGTTTGACGTAGAAGTCTTGGATGTCAGAACTACCACCGATTGTTCCACTTCAGAAGGATCAGTTGGGGCAAATAACTCGCTGCTTCCACTGCTGTTGTACTACCTTGAAAGTATTGACGCGATATAATTATGACGTTTACGAGTCGATGTGCAGTCGCAAAACTCAATTCGTCTAGGTTTTCCTATGTCCGTTGGTCAGGACACACGACATTACAAACATGTGGTGGCAGCACAATGAAAACAAAAGGCCAGTTAAACTATCCCTGGAAATATTTCTCGCAATAACTTAATCTAGACCTTTTGTGGATAAATTTCATCTGCTGTTTTAATGATTTCATCGAGTGATGGATTCTCCGGGCTAGGTTTGAGGAATCCGTTGGTACCCTCCGGCGCAAAAGCGTCTTCTGTTTCATCGTTTATCTCAATCACCTAAGCTCCCTGACCGGTTACTAGGTCCTGCCTGAACCTACTAATATACTTCGACCTGTTACACGGAATATGAATTATATTTCGTATCATTTCTAAGGATTTTCTTGAGATCAATTGTTTGTTGAACCCATAGACCATTGCTGCATGCCATACTACCTTCCGTCTGGATGGATTGGAATTCGGATCTAGTAGCTATCGGGATCTTCGATGTTGAAGCTGTGTTTGAATCCTGGAATAGTTTACATGCTGTACTGCAGGAATGAACAGCTTCTGGCCAGCTAACTGTTACAATGGACGAAGTCGTTGTCTAGCTAGGTTAAGAACGTATCAGCTTACCATGGCATGTACCAGGTATGTACTCCAATGAGAACGTATGTATTGAACAGTCAAGCCACCTTTGTCTAGCTAGCGGCTGTATGGTCTTTCTGAAACCAGGCTTGATCCAGAGAACAAGAACATCAAGTTGAACAGTAAAGTACAAGATCCAAATCCAGTTCTGGTCGAAAGTAACCTGTTCGTGACACACGGTCAGGACAACAGTTCACTTAGTGGTACTCCAGATTAGTCACACCAGTGAAAATCGATTGGCCAAAAGAATTTTATCAGAACTAGGTACCAGCTTAAAAACAGTCCAGTCCGGTTACAAGGCGTCAGTGTTGTCAGGGAAGGCATAAACATACAACGGAAAGAAATTGAGTTTGGAGGCTAAGCAGAACGCCTGCTAAGTGTATGGCACGCGGGTTATTGCTAATGAGAGTCCAATGCGGCCGGTGTCGTTGTTCCAAACACTGCACCTACTTGGGCAAACCTTGTAGCGACAGCCAAGGAATCATTTGACTTACAGCCAATGTTATTAGGACAGTGTGCATGCTTTCTCTTTCTATTTTTACTTGTCTGATATCTTCGTCTCAGTGTTCCGACATTGTTGCACGCCTCTTATCAGTCTGACACACCTCAGAGTAAGTTAACGGCGGGCATTCCCGGTACCTATACGCTGTTCACCTAGCCACTTTTGGGATTGCACTAAGTGAAGTGTCATTTATCTAGATCTGTTCAAATGTAGTGTCGTTCGAACGAACGAGCGCTCTTTGTTTGTCGTGCTTCAATTTAGCTGTCGGAACTGTTATGACCCGCTGGTCAACGATAACGATAATGTCTAGCGCACGACTATAGTAATACACGAACACGTAGCACCGAGCGTAACGATAACCAGAAACCCCAGAAGAACACAAAATTGAGTTTTGGCACGTTGTGGCGCGAAAAGATAAATTCAAAATCACAATTTATTTTTCGAAGATAGCTCGAAAAATAAACCCTTTTTGGGGAAAATAGACTTTCCCCAACATAACCGTCAGAACTTCGAGCATATTGTTATGGCTAATGTAAACTTGACCCTAAGAACATGAATCGAAAATAGGTTTTGTTGCGTCTTATGCCATTCATGGGGTACAGATTTCATGTTCGTTTTAAAATTTGTTTCTTTCATGCGACACCGAAGGTCATAATTTTCTCTAAATAAAGCCGCGTTTTCCCTGATCATCTTAGGTCGGAGGTTAGGGTGGGTACAAGCGTTATTAGTAGGTTGCTGCTTGTCTTCCCTATTTTTTTGTTTTGCACATCATAATTTGTTGGTCGTGCACAGTCCGGTGGGATTTAGAATATCTGACTAGGATGTTCGCGCGAAATGGTGGTGCTCACCGGCTTAACAATACTCTCCCAACCAACCAACATTTTCCAGCGGCCTGCCTACAACGAGAAAGATGAATTCACAATCAACCCAACTCTGTGACGCCACTGAGCCTTGACGTTGTTAAGTGCATGTGTATCTGTTACGACCTCCCTGATAGAGAAAGACAAGAACAAACACAAAGACCACGAGCAGTATCTCTATCACGAACGAACGCAACGATATCGCAAAACTGCACGAAAACCAGAGCGCAAATATCGGAACCCAACTCTCGCAACTTAGATCCCCAACAAGTAAGAAAAAGACGGCCTTCAAACGAGCTTTATTTGCTGCTCAGCCCGAAGGCAAAATACCGATTTACAGCGTCTGTATTTATAGGTTTCGGGCGACCTTGCGCCCATCAGAGGCGAGCGTAACTTCTCGGATGTTCGAGAATTCTGGCGGGCATTCAAATTCTCCAAAAATGGAAAATCCATTTTTCTCGGCAAATAAGGCGAATTTTTGGGAAAGTGCCTTTTCCCAACAATATGTTACCATGCAATCCAGCCATGTTGTTTGGCAGGTTCTACATGGTGTCCATGTTTGAAGATCTGAGTAGAGCAATGCCGTCCGCATACTCATTACCAATCAGCTTATTACTTGACAAATTCCACTTCGAATTCCCCAGAGCACTTGTAGAATATTAGCCATCGCATAGTTGAAGAAGGTGGGGAAGATGGAACACCTTGCCGAACGCTACTTAGAATGTATGGTTGCGTTGACGAACATTTTTTCTTGTCAAGTGTCAGCTCTCGGTGTATCAACCGTCGTTGTATAGCATCGCATCCTCCCTTATCAAACTAACTCTGGACTCAAATCGAAAATATTATCAAATTTCGTTATCAAAACGATGTTACTGTGTTCGTCGTACCGAAGCATCTGTCGTGGTTTTTATCACGCTGCCAGCAATAGTCTGAGCCACAAAACACACGGGTGCGGCTCAAAGCTTATAATTAAAATGTATATAGTTTGCACGGGCCAGTCTGGCAATAACTGCATCACTTATCGTAGTCCTAAGGAACGGTCTATCTTTTCTACTGGTGACCCTTTCCAACGGTCCTTGTGCATCCTTAATGTCTTTAGAACCATGTGATTCATATTTTTACAGTTCTGTCCGCCGTTGAGCTTCATCTTCCGAAAGGTTGCACGTTCCAGCAGCTCGTTAGCACTGATTCAACTTAACCATTATCGGTGGTCAACTGCTGTGGACGACTAGCAGATACTCGGCCAAGTTGTCCGTTTACATGACACTTCTAAATGCATGCAGTGCAGAACATTGTGACCATCGCAGTAACATGGTTTCAACGTACGCACATAGAGAAGAACGTCGAGTCATGTGGTCAAGGACCACTGAGGTTACCACGACAGAGGTCTGTGTGACATACCTGCCAAAAGTAGCTGGTTGGGCAGACTACCTCATCCACAGTTCTCATTTTGGGCGGTTTTTTTATCTTGTTAATTCTTTCCACTGACCTAAGTACTGGCTTCAACTGGAACACCTAATGTTTTGGTCACTGCCGTTTTTTGTTAAGACTAGTGGAGTTCTATCATTATGTCTTCACTTTAACCGGACCGGTTGATAGCTTTACTCGGGGATGTTATAAAGGCTGTTCTTTTCATCAGAATATAGTCTGTTGCTGTCCGCGTCAGATATGGGCTGAACTCTGTTGATCGAGCGTTGTTATTCAAAGATCGTTGGTATTTGTACGTCCTCACTGAAGCAGCGGTATTTTTGGTTGCACGTATCTTGACAGGTAATAAACTGAAGGATTTGATGGTCTGTCGTTATCTATTGTTTTTGTTTCAGGTACAGTGGGCAATGTATCTGCCTAACGGTTTGTGATGTCCAAACTTACAACTCGTCGAGCTCAACGGCTTAATGCAACATCCAACCATGATTGGGATTCTTATTTGACCACTGGTTTAGAAGTGACTTCGTCTGCCGATTGCCATTGGGGTTCGTTCACACCCCACAGCTATCAACGAAACAACCCCGTATTGGACAATCGTGTCAAAGTCGTCGTTTCAGTGGAACAAACATTGTTTGATGTTGCCAAACTGTTAGAGCAGCGCCTTGGTGTGCACCTTTCGGGATGTCAGTTTTATTTACAAGATCGCATCGAGGTATGAATTGTGTTCAGATTCTGTCTCTACTTCGTTTTTATGTGGTTCAGCTTCGCGGAGAGTCTCCATTGATGGAACACTGTGTGGAGATCACTGGTTTGGTTCAGTTGCTGCTGGAAATCAAGGCTGCCTGCACCGGTTATCCCATTCGGTTGAATGTAGTAGACATACAAATACCGGAGCAAATGGAGCAGTCAGTTGCCGCTGCTCTTATTGCTGCCGGCGGATGTATTATCGATCGTGCGACGCAACAGTTGTACAGTACCACGTCAAGAGTCAATTCTCTGACTCCAGTACCCCGGGTAAGTGTTTTTTTCTTATCGCCGTGGTTTGTGTGCTTTCTTTGGTCTGGTTTTCATTGCACCCATATAGATAGTAGACCGTCGTTGATACAAGAAATTTTCTTTTACTAACTGTTGAGTGTCCTCCCACTTCGTTTGAAGTCGCCGGTAGCTTTGAAGTTTTTTAGCATAGTGAGTATGAACCATGACGTTCAGAATGTGACCACCACCTGGGCCTTTAAGAAGTGGTGCTCTTCTTGGTTGTTCATAGTAACCACCGAAATTTCATGTATTACGCTCTGAATTTCTGTTTGGTCGTTTTTTATGACTTATCACGAAATCACTTGTCACATTTCAAGGCCATGGAAACTGGCAAACGTCACAAAAATGTGGAGTTTATCTTGTTGAGATTGCTATGACTTTTTCAGGTGCTGTAACTTTATTCGGCCGGAGCCGAGTGTCGACTTTGTCTCCCAAAGCTGGATCCTCCTGTCCTATCGTTCCTCGTCAATATTTTGTGTTTTTGCTATGTCAATGGGTGACAACACTGCGAATGAATGTCCCTACTAAATAGTCTAACTCCTAATCGATTGTGCACGTCCCATGAATTACGACACGATAAAACAAGACAACAAGAAAGACAGAAATCTACCAATAACACTTGTCTTCATCCAAACGAAGCTCCAACGTGACAAGACCAGCGGAAACGGAACTTGTATAAAATTGTGACCTCGGTTGCCGCATGAAGACCGGAACGTTTATTCAAGCGAACAGTCCGTATTTTCCAAGTGGCATGAGATACATCAAAGCTAACTTCCGATTCGTGTTGTTAGTGTTAGGTTTATTTTAGAATCAACGGTTGTTGTCTCTATTATTGTGGCCCACGCAGCTCCGAGCCTAATTTAGTAATCCGTCGTTCGCGGCAATGAAACAAAGAACCGGAGGAAACTGCGTTTGGTTAGTTAAAGGAAACAACCAACACGAATGCCATCACGCTACAAGTTAGCCTGCTTACCAGAGTTTGCGAGCAACAATGTTTGTTATTTTCTGGTCTTCCATTTGTTATTCGAGGCAGGCGAAGTCTTTTATAACCCGCGGTCGTCATTTTCTGACCATCATTAGTTTCGTTAATCAGCGGTTTTTGCGACTGTCGGTTGGCAGTCGATCATCATCGACACTATATCAGTAGTTGATTCTGACGCTTACCATGCGACCACAAAACAGAGGATAAATAGCATTCATTTTCTTGTCTCTATGTCTAAACATTCAATATCGAGATGTCTACGTCTTGCAAACAAACAGCCGAATTGCAAGTCGTCATCACCATGATCTTTATACCTATCTTCTAATGCTTGCGACTAAATGCAAACATTGAGGGCGGTTTAGATTCTTTGTTTTAAGACGCCATGTTTCGTACACATAAAATGTTAGCATCCTGACGTTCACTTAATACGCGCGTCCGTTGGGCTTCAGGGAAATGATATCGATCGGCAAAAGCCGTTCTAGCCTACGACATGTTTGGTCCAACTCCCACTGGAACTATCAGACATTGTCTGGAGTTTTTCAACCTATTCTCTCGTTTCCTTCTTCAATCGACCACACTGTTGTGCATAATTGACCCAGACGTAACTATCCTGACCCATTTTGTCTTCGTGTTTTTAGTCAGGCCTATTTCCCACAGTTTCGTCGGCTTGCAGTGCTCTGCGAAGTTCGTTCGTGTAGTGTAACTGGTATTGTTCTGTGATTTTGCAGTACATGATTACTTCTTGAAAAATGTACAAAAGGGTTTGCTATCTTCAAGTACCTTTCCCCCACAATAGTATTCCTCTCTGGTCAAATAGTGGAGTAAGCAATATGTATGCGTTTCGGCTAAGTTTTACTTAAGCTCGTCTCGTTTAGTCGGTCGGAATGTTCTTGATTTGTGATGTTCTTCGCTAGCCAATTAACTTATCGTGTGATTCGACAATCGGCTGCTTGAGGTGACCCTCTATTTTTGTTTCGTCATTTGTCCAGAGGACACGCTCGTAAATGCAATGTACCTAACTGGCTCTCGAGCAAGGATAGTGTGAGGAACGTGAAGTGTTGCTTCAAGACTGGGGCATTTCCACTCCTACTTTCTTATTGCAGGTAATCCGCTTGAGACTGTGGACAGTTTCACATACTTGGGTAGCACTATCTCGTCAGCTTGTAATATTGCTGATGAGATATCAACGAGGATAGCAAAGGCACGAGTTGCCTTTGCCAACCTGCGTCATCTGTGGCGTCGAAAAGACGTTCGATTGTCGCTGAAAGGAAGAGTATATAATGCTTGTGTGCGTTCTGTTTTGCTCTATGGTTCAAAGGCGTGGCTTGTTCGCAGAATTGCTGTATTTGACCATCGTTGTCTCCGCCAATTAGCCCACATTAAGTGAACTGATCGCGTGAGCGATGTGGCCGTTCGCCTGCGCGTGTGTTCCGGAAGTCTCGGGATCATGATCAATTGGTCAACTACCATAGCTTGCCCAGTTTGCGCTGGTTGGGTCACGTACTCCGTATGTCATCTGGTCGTTCTACCGTACCTGGTCATTATATACTGAGACCACCAACAGTTGGGTGAAACCACATGGTGGTCAAGCAACAACGTGGTCACGAAATATGAGGATCCTGCTTGCTCCGCTGAGCGAAGTTGGTAGGTGTCACCTGCCTGGCTGGGATGCTCATGATCGCTCAGATCGCTGGTAGAGACGTTATTCGAGATGGCGGTGTGCCGCATTTGATGACTTACCTTGCATTGATGCCATTTCTTGTCCTTGTGCTTAGTTCTCTTTTATTAATTTTCAGCCCATTTCTGGTGCTTACTCTGCAGGTTCCACAACCGATCTAGCCAGTCGTAGTAATACTGTGTCGGTAAGTCCCATCTCTTACCACTCAGCTTCAGGCCTCCCTCGTCCCTTGCTTAGACCTAGAATGCGAATTAATATAGGTGCTTTCAACGTTCGCACTCTAAAACAGATAGGTCAGCAGGCCGCTCTCGCACGAACGTTAGACTCGTTAAATGTCGATGTCTGCTGTATTTCAGAGACTAGAATCCAGGACAGTAGTCAACGTATGGAACTAACAGCAGCCACACTATCTACCCGATCATCATCATCATCATCATAGACAGCAATACATCAGTGGTTCACACTGTTGCTAATAAAATAGTTACGTCTGTATTCAAACATACAACATCAAGGCGCCTACATACTGGTTATACACTTCGGGTGACTCCACAGCCTGCCGCTACCGGTCAAGCTGGAGTAGGCATAGTCCTCAGCACGACGGCCGCAGTTGCATTGGTAGATTGGATTCCTGTTAACAACAGCTTTACGCCGTCCGCCTGATGGGTTCTGTTATGACCAACTCTAGACGCAAAACCTTGGGTAATCTTTTCATCGTGTCTGTTTATGTTCCAGCTGACTGTAGTGACACCGGCGTCAGGAAGACCTTTTATTCGGATCTTGCCGCTCTTCGATCGATGCACTGTTCTGATATAGTCGTTCTGGCAGGAGATATGAACGCTCAGGTCGGCTGCCTTGGTGAGGCCGAGTCTCGTTCAGGTGGCAGATTTGAGGTAACATCATATCGCTCGGATAATGGCGGTGACCGTTGCAACTGTGCGCTGAGCATAAGCTATTTGTAGCCAGCCCTAGTTTTAGGCATCGTACTCGTCATTGTGATACTTGGCGCCCACCTTCTCCGAATCAGGCCTGGTCTCAGATATATCACATGGCTGTTAGTTATAGATGGCGCGGTTCGATTCAGGACTGTCGTTCATATTGGAGCTCATACTTTGATTCGGACCGTGCGTTGGTACGTTGTCGTTTCCTCCTTACTTTTGCTAGGCA
>LOND01002884.1:10044-30781 GCA_014220965.1 Paragonimus kellicotti | reverse complement strand
ATGCGGGTCGTAAACGAACTCGGAGATACCGCATGCCAAATTGTCAACGGACTGCGTACCACCAGAGGTTGTGGGTTGGCCCAAACTCGCATCGGACAATCGTTGGGCAAGCATCTCCATGAGCTTCATCTGTTGCTGCAACAGCAGCTTAACGTCAGCACCGTCTAACGCCATTGATTAGAATTGGTACCCGTCGCCAACTGTTACGACCCCCTGATAGAGAAAGACAAGAACAGAACACAAAGACCACGAGCAGTATCTCTATCACGAACGAACGCAACGATATTGCCAAATTGCACGAAAACCAGAGCACAAATATCGGAACCCAACTCTCGCAACTTAGATCCCCCAACAAGTAAGGAAAAAGACGGCCTTCAAACGAGCTTTATTTGCTGCCCAGCCAGAAGGCAAAATACCGATTTACAACGTCTGTATTTATAGGTTTCGGGTGACCTTGCGCCTAGGCCACCCAACGGACCAATCAGAGGTGAGCGTAGCTTCTCGGGCGTTCAAATTCTCCAAAAATGGAAAATCCATTTTTCTCGGCAAGTATGGCGAATTTTTGGGAAAAAGTGCCTTTTCCCAACAGGCTGATCTAACTGGTGTGTATTGTACGGTTTGGAAGCGTAAGTTGTAGTTACTTGCTCAGTGTCGCAATTCCATCCTCGTTGTTTCGAGTGAGCTAGACTAGGTTGTTGGTTGCTTCATCTTTCTGGGTATTATTATCTCTTCAGCCTGAATTATAGCTTAGAAGATGTGCACGAAGATGGCAAAAGCATGCAGTTCCTACTTTAACTTTTATCACTTGTGACGTCGCGTGGACGTCTAGTTTTCGAGTTTGCAATGCGTTTGTGCGCTTAGTTTTGCTCTTCGAATCAGGGACCTGGCCAATTCGTGTGGGAGATGTTTGTAGACTCTCGATATTTGTACACACTGTTGTCTTCACCAGTTGACTTGTATCAATTTAGTGAGCAATGCGATAGTCTGTCAGTGTGTAATTCGTGTATGTACACGTTCATGACTGATAACCGATGTCGTAGAAATACAGTCTACGCTGGTTGAGTGAGGTATTCTGTATGCTGATGGAGCTTCTCCCGCACCACGCCTTGTTCTATGTAGCTACTGACGGTTGGATGAAACTGCGAGGTAGTCAGGCGGCGACGTGGTTACGGGCTGATTATGATCATTAATTTATGCAACCAAGTTTTCACAAAATTGTGTTTGTAGCTGGTCACCCGAATTGCATCTATCGATCTCTGCCCAAAGTTGGGTATTGTAACGTGTTTCACTTCGCTTCTCTTTTCATCCTAAAGTGCGCATTTTTGGCCGTTCGGCTGCTTCAGAATTAGGTTTCATCACACCAGACGAAATTGAAGCAAACTGGACACATATAGCATGCAATTCATGAGTGCGGTACTGCCTCGTTTGATGTTTCTACGCGTTCAGCTGTCAACCGCTGGGTCTCTGAATTGTTGGTCAACATTCCGAGCGTTGGACCGGATGAAAGGATAACCTATTTAAATTGCTGATGTTTGGCCTGTCGTCCGCACGGAGTCTGTGTACTCTCTTATTTGAAAAGCTTTTGCGAAGCCTACGTTCAGCTTTAGTTGTCATGTAACCATCTCGAATCCGACTCGCCGGATTGCTCATTGCTTCTCTTGTCAAAAGTTAATGTCTGGAATCTGGACTTTGTAGTATATGAGCATAGTATCTATTATGATTTCAGCAAAGTCGCTGGGATGGCGAAAAGGTTCTTTTATTTAGCTTCTTCATCATAGACAGTAATAAATCAGGGTTCCCACTGATGCGTAACTGTCACACAATCGTGAGAAAAAAAGTATACCCTGTACAGAAAGAGAGAAGAAAAAGGAGCGGGAGGAGAAGAATCTTAATTACTAAAAAATATGCTTACTTCTATATACACGTTTAGCATCAAGGTGCCTACACCTTGCAAACAAACAACCGAGCTGTAAGTGAAAGTAAGGCGTCATCAGCAAGACAGCTTCCTTACGGCTTTCACTGCCCCGCATCATTAAGTGCACTCACTTCACAGACAACTCGGCCAAACAACAACATTCACGCCACTGAGCTCGATTAGCCGCCATCTCACCTAACGTCTCCAGCCCGGGAGACGAACCCGATCTACAGTGACCAACCCCTTCGTGAACGATTTCATTTGTCTACGCCAGGTCATCATCTGTCCACCTCGCACCTTGCGCCAGTCGGCCGCAGCGTCGGCAAAGAGTGCTCGGTGTGGCAGACGACTAGCTGGCATCCTTAGTACATGACCTAACCATCTAAGTCTGTGCAAATGTAAGGACTGAACAAAAGAACTCGTTTGACAATCACTACCAAATACCCGCTTTTTAATCTCTGTTGTTTACTGGTTAATGATTCTTAGTGTGAACGATCGAACGCAGACATCGGTGGTCAAATACCTGAAGACGGTTCACGTCTTCTACCCTGAGCGGCCAAGTTTCGCTGCCGTAAAGTAATACAGCCCTCACCGTTTCCTTGTATACGCGACATTCAGGCGTCTGTCGCCACATATGTCCCAAATTAGCGAATATCACTCCAGCCTCAGAGATACGCGCTTCTATTTCATTCCCTGCACCGCCGCTAATGCAGCTTCCCAGGTACACAAACCGGTCTAACAACCTGTATGATTTCACTAGCCAACATTGTATCTACGTAATCACAACAGTCTCCCAGAAACATCGAGGATGCAAAGCACATTCCGAAGTATTTAGCAGAACGCGAAATAGCGTCCAGTGTTGTTTGTGCCGCTTGAAAGTTGTCAAACAGCAACACCTTATCGTCAGCATAATCAAGATCAGTCAGTCTTCACCAGGTAGGAGGTCCACGCCGGCATCTTGTGAGTGCCGCAGACAGTCCTCCATTATTTCGTCTATGACAAAATTAAACAAAAATGGTGAAATGTGAACAGCTTCGACGTACAGCCCTGACGTCACAACGAGACTAGACCTTGACGAGATGTGACGGCTTAAATATATCGGGTCGCCCTATCTGCTGCATACAGCAGGGTGGATAGGCGAAAACATGCTACTGCTGACCCCTCCCCCACTGTCCTATCAAATTTAGCTCTCAGGCCCCTCCCGACCCCATTTCTGGTGATTACTCTGCAGGTCCCACAACAGATATAGCTAATCATAGTAACACTGTATCGGTAAGTCCCATCTCTTACCACTCAGCTTCAGACCTCCCTCGTCCCTTGCTTAGACCTAGAATGCGAATTAATATAGGTGCTTTCAACGTTCGCACTCTAAAACAGATAGGTCAGCAGGCCGCTCTCGCACGAACGTTAGACTCGTTGCATGTCGATGTCTGTTGTATTTCGGAGACTAGAATCCAGGACAGTAGTCAACGTATGGAACTAACAGCACCCGCACTGTCTACCCGATACTGGTTATACACTTCGGGTGACTCCACGGCTGCCGCTACCGGTCAAGCTGGAGTAGGTATAGTCCTCAGCACGACGGCCGCAGCCGCATTGGTAGATTGGATTCCTGTTAACTCCACAGCTGCCGCTACCGGTCAGGCTGGAGTAGGTATAGTCCTCAGCACGACGGCCGCAGCCGCATTAGTAGATTGGATTCCTGTTAACAGTAGACTTTGTGCCGTCCGCTTGACAGGTTCTGTTAAAACCAACTCTAGACGCAAAACCTTCAGAAATCTTTTCATCGTGTCTGCTTATGTTCCAGCTGACTGTAGTGACACCGGCGTCAAGGAAGACCTTTTATTCGGATCTGGCCGCTCTCTCTCGGTCGGCACATGGATCTTTTCATTAGCAACGGTCGTTAGTGCGATGTGGACGCCATACAAAAATGTGCACATCATTTACTCGCGACTTTGAAAGCCACTTGTGCAATTTGATTATTTCAAGTTGGCTCCTGTGCTCTCTTCATCCTACTGGTTGCTGATGTGTAACACCTCTCTTCGCATGCAGATGCTTCTTCGGATCAGACTTTTTACCTCTCGTTCGTTGCCACATTTCTCTATGTTCACTGGTCTATCGTTCAAAACCAGCTTTCGGATATCTGTCAAACGTGCTACCATTTTTTCTACATAGTCTGCTTTTCTACCAGATATAGATTTGTTCATAAAATGTTTTCTACCCACCGACACATCAGTCCTTTGTGACCATGTTTCTTTATTCTGTCTAAAGTCGGTCCTACCAGCTAGTGTTAGTCGCATTGACAATTGTTTTCATTTTTCACCCGTTGGTGGACTTTATTCGAAGTGACAACCCCAGTTGCGTCTGTTTGCCTTGATTCTTTACTGTATCACTTTAGCTCTTAATGACTGTCGTTTTGTTGCTCATCTATTGAGCTTCATGACATTTCGTCGTTTGACCGTCACTCGTGTTTGTGTTGATTACGGTTCTTCTTTCTCACTCTGTCCTCAGGCGTGCCGTATCATCCCCAGCCTCCTCCCGCTTATACTGTACCGCAGCAATCTCAAAGACCATATCGTCAAATGAGTAGATCTCGGTTCCGTAACACACGTTATGTGAGTGGCGAATCGGGCCCTACAGTCGGCCGTACGTATGGTGGCAGTAAGTTTTATCAAATTTTCTCTTCCGTCAGCGGTGTTCCCATGTGATCGCGCCTCTCTTTTGTATTTATATGACTAGAACACTGTATTTGTACACGATTCACTTTTTCCGTTCTCATTCCATTTTACCACAGATGGTGTTCTCTTTACTTCATCCTACCCGAGTTCGGCCAGCGGCCTCAATCTGGTCGGTCCGCGAATTCTGGGAAGCGCGAAACCGCTCTACTTTTCCTCTGATGCTGACGACACCTATGTACCTGTATCCAACTCCATCCTCTTCCCCTCGTTGACAGCTGGCGTAACTAACTCCATCGCTGTTCCTTTCGGGATGAACAACTATTCCAGCTTTCTCACGAACCCTGGCCAAGTATTCATGGTGAGTTAATCAGTCTACTCTAGCTTTCTACGTAGCCGTTTGATGCAGGTAGGCAGTGAACGATGGCATTGCTCAGCTCTAACCAGTGAGGGGTGTTTTCTCCGTGATCCTCTGTCTGGTCCTCAATGCCGTTATAGTTGTGGGATCGGCATGCATTGACCGTCTGATAACAATATTTCAGGCATCCAGTTGTCAGTCAAATTAGTTGTAGCTATTTACTCAAAGATTGTTCTCATTCATCAGATCAACCAAGCTGTTCATTATATCAGTTTAGAACCATAACTCAAGCGTTTGTGTGTATAATTAGCCTGACTGTATTCATGCAGCTAATCAGTAGGGAAAGCTTCGTTGTATTGCCTATTCTATTTATACCGATTTAAAAACGACCGCTACTCGTCGGAAACAGCAGTGTTTCAAACGGCTTTCAAATCAGTTATCACTGGTTTATCCCAAACTTTTGTGTAGTCTCCATCCTATTTGGTTGAGTCACTCTGTTGATCCTATCCGAGAAAACACTACCTAACTGCCTAACACTGACTCGCCATGTAACATGTTTTTGTCCAAACGCGACATGCTCTTTCTGTCACTGGGTTGAATCAGACCAAAGGTCAGGTTTTTCACAACCAAGTCTCCTTTAAATTAACAAATCTGCCAGTAATACAATTTCCGCGCTCAACAATGACGACGCCTCTAATCAATTCGGATCTGAGCAGACATCCCAGATGGGGTAATTGTTGTAAACTCTCGAAAAGATACGCTGGTTCGTCGTCCATATTGTAATGCGCTTGACAGAAATCGGATTCTCCGCGGAAAATCTCGGTCCCGAAAATACCGCGACTGTCCCCGCAATTTACTCCCAAGAAAAAAACAGCTTTGTTCCGCCCGAAAAACGTGCGACAAGGCGAAAAATACAAGGTATTTATATGGTGCGTAGTGACCTAAAAACATTCTCGAATCAGAAAATAGAAGGATAGTTGCCGAAAAAATAGTTAGGGTCACTAAGCCATCATCATCATCATCGTCATCATCATCATCATCATAGACAGCAATACATCAGTGGTTCACACTGATGCTTAACTGCCACACAACCACGAAGAAGAAAAAATCTATATAGGAAGAAAGAAGAAAAAGAGGAGGGGAGGGGAAGTGGACCTAACTACTAAAAATAGCTACGTCTATATTCAAACATACAACATCAAGGCGCCTACACCAATGAGCATAGCGGAATAAAGGTCGGACAGGTAAAAATAACCAAGGTTACCTCTCGACCGTTCTGGACAGTTCCGCTCATTCTGATTGGATTAATCGTTTTTCTCGAGCACGGAGGCGGTTTTGGACGAAAAAATGAACTCCCTAACAGCAAGTCATCTCACTCTATTCTAGTAATCACACTTTTAGGATCGCTGTGGCGACTGGGAAACCCAGCCTCTGAATATTAAGGTCATCCAATACAGAGATATCTTTCTTGTCAGTATGTACGTTCGGTTACACGCGTCGAGTGGCATCTCTGAATATACAAGTGGTTGGTTTTTGACAGTGATAATCGCACAAGTTCAATTATTCTCATTTCAAAAGTGCTTGTTTAAATAGTTAGGTTATGTGCCACGAATTCCGATCTATTTCTATCATGCTCAGCTCGTTGACTGTGTACGAGGTGGTTGATCGATAGCTGCTAAGTTACGAACTGTGGGTCGTGTTCATCGTCTGGACTGCATACACTCTGACCTATGTGGTCCCTGCTTAAAAATATTGGGGACGTTGTTGGCCGATGGAGTTCAGTGTTGTTGCTTAACTGGTTCACTTGTGAAACAGGGACAATTAAATCGAAGCAGCGAAAACCACAGAGAGACTGTCATACAGATTCCATTGTGTTGGTTGTTCACTAGCCGTAGATATCTTGATGTTGCCTATGTTAACTAAGCCGTAAGGTTTCGTGGATTATGTTCCTTCCCAATTTTTCATCTCTAAACAAGAGCTCGAGTTCATTGTTGCTTGTCAGTTGACCACCAAGGTCGTTAACTTATCTGTTGTCTTCGACAGTACTAATAAGTACTAGTTTATTTCACTCCTGCTCTAACTCGCACACTTCGTTGTCTGCACACTTGTTCTATCACACGCGCATTTTATAGCCTACCCAACTTGTCTCGTCCGGTCAGCAACACCCGGGATTGACGGCGAGTGCCGCCGCAGCCGCTGCACAAGCCGTAGCTGAAGCAGCTGCGTCTGCTGCTGCAGCAAGTCAGATTCAGTTATGGCAATTCCTGTTGGACCTGCTCACCGACTGGCAACATCGCGAGGCTATCCATTGGATCAGTGACGATGGTGAGTTCAAACTGAGCAATCCTGAACGTGTGGCCGCTATGTGGGGGCAGCGAAAGAACAAGCCAGCAATGAACTACGAGAAGCTATCAAGGGCGCTGCGCTACTACTATGATGGAGATATGATTTCCAAAGTAGGTGTCCTATGTGTGCGTATGTTGTGCTGGTCCACTCACTGTGTCGTTCGTTTCCAAAGCGTTTGGCCACTTGGTTAATGAATTTCTCTGTACTTTGGGCCAGTTTCCTTTCGTGGGGATATTGCCTGCATAAAAACGTTATCGTATACATTTCCAGCCGTTAGCTTGTTTCTCTGTTAGGTTTTTTCCATCACCACCCTGTCATCATCAACACAGCTTGTTTTGAGACTGTGCACTACAACTCGACAGCGTCACAGTCATTAGCGAAACTGTAGTCTGGAACCTCCATTGTTTCTTTCTCTATACAGTTGTACTTATTTAATACTCTCCTACTTTGTGGACAGTTGTCAACATCAGCGACAGTCCATGCCTTAATAACCGCAAACAGCTCACATCTGAAAGTGGCGGTGGTTTCTTTCAGATTCTACTTTGAGCCACTGTAAATTACATGTGTAACTTGGTGCAACTTTCATCCAAACTTGTGAATAGTATGTCCTGTCGCCCCTTCCCACTTAATGTACTTGGCCACAAATAGGGACGACACATATTGATCTGTCTGTTCGCTAGCGAATGACAGTCTGGTTAGATGTGGCCATTACCTTTAGCCTCCTTGTTTCCCATTGATCTACACGTAGAATGTTGGTCGTTAAATTTGGTCCATGAAAGATTCACATCATCGTAGACGTTTTTGTCCCACTGTATTCTCATTGTCGATTTTATAGTACCGCGATTAAACACGTTTATTCACGGTTGGTCAGCATATCATCATCGTTATCACCTTTGGGCCGTAGCCCCTGTGTACTGTGGCTCGAGCTGACGTTTGTTCCGTCAATAATCCGTGACGTATTGGAGTACCGAATAAGTGCAGCTATGTAAAAAAAGAACGAACGAGAAAGGAACAAAGAAAAAGAAAACGGTAGTGCTTCGGGAGAAAAAGAATCAACCCCATGGGTGGAGGCTCGCTATTGACTACAACACATCCATGTGAGGATGCGTGGATAGTCTCGTGCTTCCAAATCGGGCAGACATCTACCAACGTTGCTCGGCGGGAAAGTCAGGGTTTTTGTAGTCCGTGATCACGTCATCATCCAGCTATCTTTCGGTTCCTTCCAACTACCAGCAGCCACACTGAACAATACACGATGAGCCTGTCTCTTTGTATAGATCTAGCGTTTACGTGTTCCCCCCTCCCCCCCCCCCACCCAGACCCTGCGGTTTAAGGTTAACTAGCCATTTATTACGTTTTAGGGCGTTCGCCCATGTGAAGGGTTTAATAGTCGTAAATAAATCGTACACCCTTCCTATCAGTGAGGTCATTGTTTGCGGAAAACATCAAGGGGTTGATTAACTTTTCCTGTCCTCAACTATACGTCAACTGGGAGACAATTGAGTGCTTATTCGGGAAGCATCTCGATTTGTGGATATGCTCGATGCACATTGTTGAGTGCTGGTAGATGGTTTTGCCGATGTTCCTTACATAATCCGCGAGTTGACGTGCATTGCTCATCACCATTTTTGACAGATGGTCGCTTACACTGCGAAAGCAAACCGTCAAAACATTCATCAAGACGATCTCCCATTGTATTCTCTTCAGTCTAAATCAAGTACCGTACTAGTTTACTGTTTGGACAGTCTTGGTCGTATTCCCCACCTGCACATTGTTTGTCACTTTTTATGGGGGATCGCATTGAGTTCCAGAGCAGAGCAATGTTTGCTCGATTGGATCCCAGTGAACAGTCGCTTGTGCGCTGTCAGACTCAATACATCGGTAAAAGTCTGTCGACGCAAATCAGAAAGACGTTGTGTATTCATTATATCGGCGTACGCTCCAACGGACAGCTGTTCGGATGATACCAAGGATGCGTTCTATGACGCCCTCGTTGACCTTCTGAAGCAAACTAAACACTCAGACATAATCATACTAGAAGTTTGAACAAAACCGTTAGAACACGAAAACTGGTAGATGCAAGCATTTCGTATTGACTCATCAGTACCTAGAGTGATTTTTATGCTCAGCTTAATCGTCTTTCTCCAGAGGAGAGGCGGCTGGGAGGTATGTTTGGTGTCCGGGCACAACGCACTGACAATGGCGACAGACTGCTGCAGCTGTGCGCATCCCATGGTCTCTATATTTCGAGCACCGCATTTCAACACAGGAAGAAGCACTGTGTTACATGGAGACCTCCGTGTGCTTCTCAGCCGTGGACACAGTTGGATCATATAGCAGTCAGTTACTGTTAAGGACTGTCGTGCCTTTTGGAGCAACCACCTGGACTCGGACCATGCTGTTGTGCGTGCCCGTTTTGTCATTTGCCCAGAGGACATACGCTCGTAAATGCAAAGTAATTAACTGGCATTCGAGCGATGAGAGTGTAAAGAACGCTTACCAGAAGGCGTTGGTGAACAAGTTGCCCAGTTCGAGTCAGGTGAAAGATCCTAACGAACACTGGGAACAAATCGCTGCAGCTATGAAATCATGCTGTGAAGAGGTATGTTCCGAAGGAGCTGTTCAGTTGCGACAGAACTGGATTTCCGTCACGTCGATAAACCTTATGAACAAGCGTCGCTCGATCCCACCTGGTTCTGAATATGATGACGACCGTCGAGAACTTAAACGCAAGCTGACTAAAAGCTTGCGCAAAGACCGTGAGCACTACTTGGTCGAACAGTCGAAAGAGATGGAAAAGCCTTTTTATCTGGGAATAGCAGAAGGCTTTTTCCCTGATTCGTGGTTAGTTATTGCGTTCCAGACGGCCCTCCGTCGGAAGCAGAAGTGGTCCTAGAGCTCAAAGTTATTGAAGCGTAACAAGGCTCCTGGACCAGACCTCCTCTCTCCTTCTCTTTTCAAGGATGGCGGGGAGAGGTTGATATCAGAACTGACAAAACTCCTCCAGACGATTTGGGAGACTGAAGAGGTACCTCGCGATTGGTGCTTATCAACAGTAATTCCCGTTTTCAACAGGGGGGCCGAAGTCTGTGACACACACAGAAGGATCAGTTTAGTGTCTGTTGCTTCCAAGTTACTCACTGGTCTCATTTTACGTCGGCTCACTAAGCCCAGAGAAAGTCAGATACGTGAAGAACAGGCAGGATTCCGATCCGGTCGAGGGTGCGTTGACCACATTTTTACCTTGCGACGGATCTTGGAACATCGGCACTCTTACAGGCAGCCGACGGTCGTGGTCTTTTTAGACCTAAAGGCTGCTTTCGATTCAGTTGCTCGTAACGTTCTCTGGAACTGTCTTCTTCGCAAGGGAGTACCAGGGAAATACGTGAATCTGTTGAGATCACTGTATGCTCACTCTGCAAGCAGGGTGAGAGTTTATGGACAACTGTCTCGGGCGTTCATCACTTCTAGTGGTGTTCGTCAAGGGTGTCCGATTTCCCCTTGTTCAATTTGTCATGAACGACATTCTGGAGGGTGCGCTTGAGAGTCCAGTGAACTTGGTGTTGAGCTTCTTCCTGGCGCTCGGTTGACCGATCTGGAGTATGCGGATGACATGTCTTACTTAGCCCCTCTGCCGAAGACATGCAGACCATGCTGAACAAGGTGAGTGACCGGGCTGGTTTGTATGGAATGCGCTTCGCACCTTCAAAGTGCAAAGTGTTACTTCAAGACTGGGGCATTTCCACTCCTACTTTCTTTATTGCAGGTAATCCGCTCGAGACTGTGGACAGTTTCACATACTTGGGTAGCACTATCTCGTCAGCTTGTAATATTGCTGATGAGATATCAGCGAGGATAGCAAAGGCACGAGTTGCCTTTGCCAACCTGCGTCATCTGTGGCGTCGAAAAGACGTTCGATTGTCGCTGAAAGGAAGAGTATATAATGCTTGTGTGCGTTCTGTTTTGCTCTATGGTTCGGAGACGTGGCCTGTTCGCAGAATTGCTGTATTTGACCATCGTTGTCTCCGCCAATTAGCCCACATTAAGTGGAACTGATCGCGTGAGCAATGTGGCCGTTCGCCTGCGCGTGTGTTCCGGAAGTCTCGGGATCATGATCAATTGGTCAACTACCATAGCTTGCACAGTTTGCGATGGTTGGGTCACGTACTCCGTATGTCATCTGATCGTTTACCGTACCGGGCATTATATACTGAGACCACCAACAGTTGGGTGAAACCACATGGTGGTCAAGCAACAACGTGGTCACGAAATATGAAGACCCTGACTGCTCCACTGAGTAAAGTGGGTAGGTGTCGCCTGCCTGGATGGGGTCCTCGTGATCACTCAAATCGCTGGTTAGAGACGTTATCCGAGATGGCGGTGTGCCGCATTTGATGACTTACCTGCGTTGATACCATTTCTTGTCCTTACGCCTAGTCTTCCTTTATTAATTGTTAGCCTTAGTAACGTTTTCTTCTGAGATATTCCACGTCATTGTTGAGATGAGCGTTATTTCTCATTATTTCCAGTTGTCGTAGCACTAATTGTGATGTTTTTACCATTCGTATTTCTGACACTGCCTCCTCAATTCGCTTTCTCTTTTAGGTGCATGGAAAGCGTTTTGTTTACAAGTTTATTTGCGATTTGAAAACTCTCCTTGGATTTTCTGCGGGCGAGTTGTACATGTTGGTCAAAAACTGTGCGGAAAAGCATTCTAGCCGTACCCGGAAGCGACGTGCTCTAACCTCACACATGGCTAGTACTAACGTTGGTGTTAGCGGCTTGTTTTCTGGCTCAGACTTATCTCGATTCAAAAGCACTGTCGGTGGACCACATCGATCCGGAAATTATTCAGATTTACCTCCTGAAATATTTGCTTCCTCCGCATCTTCCCACAACGGCAGTTCAACTCGACGAACCCCGTTTGGCTCTTTTGCCATGGTGGATCATCCAGACGGTCTGCACCCAGATTTTGATGTGCTGCCGTACCCAGGTATCTTGTGTAGCACTCCCCCACTTTCCCCGCCATGCTCCTCATTCTACCAGGTTAGCGGTGACCAGAACAAAGTGGCACGTCTCTCCCATCGAGATAGCCCACCCTCTGATTCCGCTCTCCGTCACAAATCTCTCACTGGCTCAGAATGCTCTGTGTTGCGCGCTGTTACTTCAGTTTCCTCAGCCGACGATTGTATATATCCTCGTGGAAAACAATTACATGCCCTACCGATCGATGTTTCAAGCCAAATAACTCGTCGATCAGACCCGGTGAACAACGCTTCGACCAGTCCTTGGCGTCTACGACGACAATGGTGGGTTCGGAATCCAACTTTATCACCTCCTCATTCGCCTTCGTTTACCCATATTGATCAACAACTCCCCTCTGATGATTCCAGTGCTCGTCTACCGGCAAGGTGCTTGCCGAATGTACCGAATAATGGGATTCTTAATGGTAACATAAATACCCGAGTCGATTCTTCAGAATTCAATTTTGATGAAGATTGGATGGCAGTTGCTTCTCTTCGAGAGGAACTGTCCAGTGATTCGATTGGCCCTCATCGAAATGCACAAGCTTTCCACAAAAATTCTGCTGGATCTACAAAAGTATCTCCTACATGTGTGTCTCCAACTGCACGGTCGACTGCATCCAGTCCGCCGGCTGCTACTTTCGACGATGGTGAAATCGCAACTGCAGCCGCTTCGCTCTTGAGTCAGACGATTCCTACTGGAACGCATTTGTTAGTTGTCAATGAAAGCGATTATCCTGCGAAAATTCCTCAATCACCCTCCGTTGTGACTTCACCGGACAGTGATGAGGATCTCCAGGATGAGTTGCGTTCAGGTCCCGTTTCATCATTCGGATATACGTTCTCCTCCGGGTTTCTACGTTCACCGAGCACCAGGTCTTTACCGGCTCTTCACAATCCTGCCAATCTTCAGTCACATTCAAAACCAACTTCTCTTAGTTCAAGCAATCAAAATGGTTTAGACGTTGACGCTTTCCTTGCTCCGTAGCTCGGTCTTATGTCTGTCTTGTACCAAACGAAATCGTTGTTAGTCACTCCACGCTATCCTCTGAAACCGTGTTGGTGTACATATCTCCCATTCATGCATCCTGACTCGCTTTCGTTAACACAGTGTCCGTTTGAGCTCAGGTGTCCCCATGTTCAACTTGGCGCGAACACTGTGTTTACCCGTGTACAGTTTCTTATGTATAAACTCACTGACGCTGTCTGAACTTCACTCGGTGCACCCTGAGGTTCCCGGTCTCCCGTTATCCTCTCCGTTTCTCTCAGTTTGTACGTGCTTACCTATCCCTACCCCTTAATATTCGTGATAGATTGCACTTCCCTCCTTTACTATATTGCGCATTTGTCTGATCTACATATATGTATGGGTGCAGATTATCGTAAGCCAATTATTTATGCCCAACATTCCATGCGGTCATGTGCGATCGCCTGTCTGCCCCTACGCAGTTCAGCTTAACAGTATTCATGGTTGTTGCCCTTCGCCGGTATTTATGTACATGTGTGCCGTTTTCTTTCCCGATTATCATACTCACGCCCCCCACGCCACCATTATTGTTCTTATCATGTGCGGATTATTTCGACTCAACCACGCAATTTGATCGTTGGGAATGTATGTGGATACGCTTAAATTTCTATGCATTTTCAGTCCGCTTTTGTGAACTTTTCGATTTGGCAAATGATGGCGTTTCACTGCGACGAGTGTCTGCGAGGCATCTCCTTCAAACATCCGCTCTTGATTGTCACAACCGGAACTCGAATACCACCACCACCTCTATCAATGCGATTTCGTCTTTTCTTCTTTTTGTACATTTTTTGGATCCTGATCGGACCGTTTTGCATTATTCTTTTACCCTCATTTTTCATATCATTGCCTTGTCTTTTGTTTGGATCGGGTGCATTTGAACTCCACGAGTAACCTCGGGGTATCGAATTCTCACTGGTCGTTATCAGAACAACTTAGAACTTATAGTTTGGTGGCAAAGCGCTGATCGATTTTGCGACTGAGTTCACACGGGTCATTTCGTTTGTTGGCTTCTGGCTCGGCTTAGGACGAAGGTTAAATCGTGCGAATGTGGAAACGGTTCATCTTAATTTATGAACGCCATTGTGTTACTAGTTTTTCTCTAACCAATGGTTGTGACGCTTATTTCCTCGAAAGTGTTTCCAATTATTTTGCTCTAGCGTGGGTATGTCACGTGTCGATATTTGTTCATCTGATCAAAGTGCAGTCTGGGCACGTTATGACAGATCTGTTAGTCGTCAACCCACTCTGCGACCTTTATGTAATAAGGGTGTGTCAAGTCTTTGATGAATATGTAAACTATATATCCGACCGATAGTCAAGCATAAAAATAAGGTTACTATCGCTGCGCAATTTGTTATGGCCTTACGTGAATAGTGCTGACTCGTATGATTACGTAACTTACAAGGTCAGTCGTTTCAGACGGCCGGGCAGCCCAGTTTGAAATGTTTAACACTTTCTCCTCGTTCGCTCTCTTTCCGCACCAACTATTTTTGTGACTGCTGTTTTTTGATGCTAGAGTGTATGCTTCCCTATCCTCTTAACCCGTACCTCGGTTCGGGTTTTTTGCGTTAGGTATCTTGTAGGACCGTACTAGACGTTCTGCCTATTGAAATGAGATTACTGATGAGTATTTGGGGATGCGGTAGTTGCGATCAAGTGTGGGTGATGTTCAACTTGATATTGAAGTAAGCCCAGTTTTCTCCGAGATTAAATGGCACGACAATCTCTACCCAAGCCCAGATTGTTTACGCATTGATCGCAGACCTGCTCAGTAAAGTGCGTAATGCTGTCCGTGAACAGCGTTCACATAGTTCTGGTAAATTAAATCTGGCGCAAACAGTCAAAAATTTGCTCGGTCGCACTACTTGCAGGTCCTAGGCTCGAGTCGTCGTTATTCTGGCCTGAACAGTCCTAGCATGCTCCAATCACGGTACTTGCTTGGTGGTGTGGCATCGAGTGTTTATTTTGTCCTCGCTCTTGTAATCCATTGGTATGCGTCATTGGAGGGTGTGTTTTTGTTTGCGAGGTCGCGGTTCGTTATTTTGCTAAAAACAGGCTGAATC
Source organism: Paragonimus kellicotti (assembly GCA_014220965.1). Taxonomy (NCBI): domain Eukaryota; kingdom Metazoa; phylum Platyhelminthes; class Trematoda; order Plagiorchiida; family Troglotrematidae; genus Paragonimus; species Paragonimus kellicotti. Next base: position 15,373 of record LOND01002884.1, on the reverse strand, counting down.
AGATTTCCTATGCTAAGTGCTCTTATGAACCGGAAATGTCTCACTCATCGATCTGGTCCCATGTAATTAAAAGTGCTTTCCCCTCCAAGAGGCGGTCTTCGCTGTCCCCGGAGGATGCTCCTTAGTGAGTGCGAATGTATTTTGTGGTGTTAGAAAATTCGTGAGTGAATGACGACCAAGTGGCTAAGCGCCGATCTCGAATGCTAGCCGTCATAAAATAGGTTTCGATGAAGTGTGAATCACACAACTTAGGTATTTGGTCCCGAATGTGATGCTCATAATTTGCGTTGACTGGCAATGGAATGTGATACTTTGTCTAGGCAGATGTTGGAATCAATTTGGTGGTAGTGTGTGCTTGAGTGGCAGTGTTCCGATTAGGTCATTCCAACGTGAAATGTTGCTCAAGTACAGGAGTGGTGATTATGTCCGTGTACAGGTCATGGCTCAGCAAACAGCCAATCTCTGGCGGTAGTAACGATCGCATGTGGTCTCTCACAATTCCAATTAATTCGTATTCCAGTTTTGATCATGTCATTACTTGGGATTGACACCGGTGATAACTCACTGCAGTTCTACTCGATTTTACACATGAGCAACGTGTTCCGAGTGGTTAGTCTGAGGTAAACTGAGAATGGACGAGGTCAGGGCTCGAGCTGTAACTACGAGGGTCGAACCTGCTCACTGTCCTTAACTAAAGGTGCTTGATCGTGTCCCTATGCTATCAAACGCAACTCAATTTCATGGGCTCCTCTCTTGCAGCTGCATCACGATCTAACCGTACACCACCAACCTTCAGCGACCATTCACTTTGACGGTTGAACATTCGTCGACACGTCAAGCTCATGATCATGTCGCCGCAACTATTTGGAGAAGGGCTGATCTGCGATCGTGTTATCTCTGCATTTCTTTATAATTTCACTCTGATCACTGCTCACAGTGCTACTTTTGCAGATGAGTTGTTTGGAGTGATCATCAGGACCGTGAAGTCTTTCTGTGACAATGCTACCACCAAGTTTATTATGCTACAGAAATGGATTAACTGGTCGGTGCGTTTCTGGTTTTCCCTGAGGAGTAAACAGGTTTGACAACAGTTTTGCCTCAGAATGTTAGGATGCGAGCCAATTTCACCAACTATTACAGTCAGTATTCCCAAACTCTATAGCATTTTCGAAGTATCTTGCTTCTCTCTCAACTAATATCGAACGACTGTTTGTTCTCATTTTGGCCGTCGGTCGATGCCTGACTCAACAATAAACAGCACAGCTCCATACATTGCGGTCAGTTAAAGACAAAAACGAATGTACCCTCAACTCTAATCTTACAACACTTGAATATCTGTACTGTAAACTGGGCAATGAAGTGCAAGGGACTGTGGTAGTCTTCAAAGAACTGAATCTTTGTGCATAGCATCGCTGAGCAGCACGAGACAATCACGGACATAATGCACATTTTCTTGGACCGGGGACCTAGAAGATGGTCGTCTAGGGTATGGCATTCTCATCGTGGTATGCTAAACAGCATCCTTGCCTTCCGGAAGAGGGCATTTTGTGTCTGTTTGGTATCCGAAATTGTATCAGCGAACCAGTACCGCTTATTCAACCACAGAAGAAATTCCCTACTGCCTGAACATACTGGTGACCAATCCTCGAACTTCACAATCAAAGACGTTACACTGAAAGAGCTCGAAAAACGGGTTTATTCATCACGTGTGAAGTTGCTGTAAAAGGGTTTTGGAACCTCGGATCACTGCAATTTTTGTTGTCTTAGATTTCCGTGATTTGGCAGTGTTACCCTTGGAATTAATCTTTCATTTCCTTGAGACGTCAATTCCGCGCTCCGAGTGAGGTCAGGAATTACTGGGAGCCTTAACGTTGTCCCTGGGGAGGTTTAGGGATGCTCTTTAATACATCAGGACTGTTTCCAGAATCTCAAACATGGTCCCCTCCGCTCTGGCTTTTTGAATTGATTGATTCGAGGTTTCTACAAGGCGTTTCGTTCGACCATTTTTTAGGGGATGGAACGTTTACGATCGGATGTATTAATCACTACTGTAACAAAATTCAACGAAGACCTGTGATTCGAACGGTATGTCACTGTCCGCGTCGCCAAGGTTTCTTGACACCAAAGTCCATTTACCAGTTGTCAAAGATGTTGAATAATCATTTTCTGGAGGAACAACAGCTGACTTCCGATGAGATGTGATAACCTGTCGGTTTACACGTTGGACGTTCTAGACTTGTGCTGGCTGTCAAAATCATAACTCAGCAACATTGTGTGCCAGCCTGACTGTTGCTTCACAGTGTTCTCTTTTGATTCGAACATGGCCAGTGGTTATCAGCGAAAAGTAACTACTGCGGGTCGTCTTATCAAACTTTCTGTAGGTGAATACGATAGCTAGATTTTCTTTCCCAACCTTTCGGTTGTGGTCAGAGATTGAGTTACATACACAGCAACTCTGGAAACCATCCGGAAAGTAGTGTGTTAGTCCCATGTCGTGATTCATCGGCTGCAACAACGGTATCTCCTTGGGATAGCAGTGCATCACTGAACGTTGTCTTGACTTCTTTAAAGACTTAGTTACACTCTGATGCCCAAAGCCAGGTTTGATTCTTTGCCAAGAGTTTATTCAGGGGTGCTGAAACGCGATGTGTGACCAGTACGAACGAACTGTGGTGACCGACATGGCCCAAGAATGATCATAACAAGTTGGCGTCAGTCGACGTTATCATGTTATATGAAAGCGTTTGATAACTGCCCAGCTTCCTCATAAGTTCGTCAGTGTCCGACCCCATCACGATGATATCATCCAGGTATGTCATCATCCTTTGTATTTCGATCAGCCATGTATCTGTGATTTTCTAGAAGACCACCGCAGTGGTCACCACATGGAACGATGGCTGGGTGTACCGAAAGGATAATCTGTACTTATTGAGTGTTAAAAGTTCCTTGGAGTCATCGGCAGCGCACAAACTTCCCTATATAAAGGCAAAATGCCTTGTCACTCATTCCACGTCACATTAACTCCAATCGCTTATTTCCTATTGTGCCTGCCCGCGTGTTCTCTGTTCTGCTCGTGATATCTCGATTTAAGTTATGAGTTCTTGGTTGTCTCCACTGCGTGATATCTAGTTGTTTCTTCTCCCACGATCAAAGTCGTATACCAACTACGGCCTCCCTTTGTGCGGCGGTCGTTCTCGGTGGTCGTTTTCATCCGTAACTCTTGGTCTGGTTTGCTTGTGCTGTTGAAACTTACCCATGACTCGGAACGGATTGAGGTTTATATTTTGTTTATGTAGTAATCGTTACATCAGTAACACAGTCGGTTCTACTATCAGTATTCGTTTTGTCATATCGTGGTCTTAAAAATCGGACACGTTTCGTAACGTTCATTTGCTGAACGTTACAGGTAGCTTCCGCTTATAGATTGACGTAGACGAGATCCAGTGTGGCATAGTAGGTGCCACCATTTACTTTTACTAGTAAACCCCCTGGAATTGGCAAGCCTACTAGTGGGTATTCAACTCATCACAACTTGCTCGTAACATTGTGTTCTCAATCCGTTTAATAAAAATCAGCATTAGGACCCTGAAAAAAGTTGCCACAGCCAGGGGGCATCGTTGTTTGACCACTGTGATCGGCGCGACCCATTCCGAATAGCTGACTGGTTAAGACGCCCCCAAATTCGTGTAGTCGGCGTAACTCCTTGCCCATAATGGGTAGTTCGCCATACGGGATAGGGCACCTTTGGCGGAATGTGGTTCTAAGGCCTGGACGTAAGAACGAGTCTACCTTTGTTTTTTGAAACATCCTGGAACACGGCAACATGATTTTTGACCGAGTAGATGGGCGGGCTTAATGGGTTGTATACTATCAAGAAAAATCTCAGGCCATTTCTGCTTTGAATTTAAACACAGTCGAATGTGAGGGCACTTTTGACGCGCCAGCCTTTTTCCCAGATGCTCTCCGAGATAAGATAGTGTCACGGGCAGCGTGCAACCGAAATCCTATCGGGAAATAGCTGGTGAATATAGCGACGTTTTTTCTTTCGCCCTGCAATATCGACTTCGAAGTCGGCTCGCCCTCCTAGGCCGGGTGACCCTTAAACTTGAGTGGATAAAATGGTTTCTGTGGTTTGAATATGCAGTAGTGGTCTCTGTCATGAACCTGCTAACAATATCCTTGGCAGCATACATTTCTATTGGACAGAGTTGCACTAGCTATCAACCAGCACATTGACAACCGGGTACGGAGAGAGTTGAAAGCGGTCGTTTGATGTGACCATTAGCCACAACAAACAATGATGTATGGAATATTTACTTACAGCTTCAAAATAAACATGGCTCTGTATGCGAACAGTTGATTTGGTTGCTGGAGCTGTACTGATTGCAAAAATTTTGTGGGCACAGCATTTTGTGAAATCCGGAGATGAAATCACAAGATTAAGTTGATTTTTGTGGCCTACGTAAGCTGTGACTCTAGTTCAACCAAAAAGTTGCTATGCCCGTTCGACTTACATTTATTGTTATGAAAAATTAATTTTGGTTCAGATGTCACTAACATCAGGTGACAGAAAGTAACTGAGATAAAAGAGGTATAAACCCTATCAGAGTCGGCAACCCCATAGAGGCTAAGTCTTTGTGATGTTTGGGTGAATGAAAACAACCGACATCATCTGGCAATGGTTTTCTTAACGTTGTCATTGTGTTAACTTTAAGATTAACAGCTCAAACATGATGTGGTCACTGAAGACCGTCAGTGTTGGATGGATCGAGGCAAACTCCAAATCTGATCACTGCAACCAACAGAGCTTGTTATCGGACAGTATAGAACTTAACGTGGTCACAACGAGACTGGACCTTGACGTGGTGTGACGGCTTGCGCATCTCGATGACCTATTGGGCTAAACTGGACGGTGTGATCACCACACCGATAGAGTCACTCATACCAGGCAGGCCAATGGGTAGAGGTCTGACAAACCAGTCTCCTGGTCCTCCAGGTTGGGGGTTGGAAGAAGGTTGGCATCTTTTTCCGGAAAAAGTACCAGTTCTGGTACATTGCCACCCAACCGCTGCCTTGCGGTACAGGCTTTTGAGCCAAAGGCTTTGGTTGAGAACCCTAATCGTTCTCCTGTCTAGGTCTGGGCGTCCTGGCAGTATCTCAGCCCACACACAACCATGAATATTCACAACAACAATAAATCCATACTGCATCGGCCGTCTCGCAGTATAAACCGGGTCGCCCTATCTGCTGCATACAGCAGGGTGGATAGGCGAAAACATGGCACTGTTGACCCCGCCCACATCGTCCTTTCAAAGTTAGCTTTCAGGTC